>OZ024696.1:15945330-16190435 GCA_964016905.1 Perithous albicinctus | reverse complement strand
CCTTGAAAAAAGAATTGATTTTATTGGAATTTTGATAAGTTGCATTTGTAAGAAAATTATTAAAATAATTCAAAGAATTTTTTGTTTGCTATATGAAATTAATTTGTAAATAACAGTGTAAATGAAAAGAGAAAAAAATGAAATTTCTTTTTTCTACACTTTTATTTCCTGTATATAAATTTAATTGCACCAATTCATCGCATTATGCATTCATTTGGAGATTCTATGAACTCGAATCCCGGAAATGCACTTTAATAACGGTCATTACCTTTCTGAAAAAAAAAAAAAAAAAAATGATGATACAAAAAAATGAAGGTAAGAATTAAAGCTGTCGTATCCGTTTCGGTGCCCGAGGTCGCTCTCGTGCCAACTGCTTCCTCGTAGCGATCGCGTGGTCAAATTCGCTCCGGGCGAGTTCCGAATAATCGTGTGCGGAAGCCTCGAAGGGGGAAGCCATCAGCCCTCTGGCGGCGCATGCACCAAATCCCGTAGGGTTACCTAACCGGTTCTCTCGCAATAATTAACATATGCAACGTTAATTTTACGGAATTATAATTTCACGTCGCGGTATGAGACAGACGGGATTCTTCACTGACGGGAAGTCGCTCGGTTGTGTTATTGGGTGAACGGAATCGTGACAGGGTTCGGTTCCGAACGATGGACGAGCGGAACGCTTCGGCGTCATACATACTGGATCGTATATTTATCGTGTGCAAGCACTTTCGCAGGTTACTTTAAGGGGGGCTTCAACGGTACAGTCTGTTCACTCCAAAATACCCAGGATATTGATAAATCAACTTGAACTGAATTTATGAAATCCTGTGCAAAGTTTAAAAAATTGATAATAATCGAGATACATTTTTACGCAGTTTTTTTAGAAGAAAAATTTATGATTATAATTCAATTTTGATTAAAATCTCCAGCACAACTGTGAATTATTGAAAATATTTTGCCTACTGGTTTTCTTTCAAAAGTGTGCAGTGTAGAAAAAAGTAAAAAAAAATTTATTGTAGGTGACCCTCATTACCCACATGCTTTTGTCAACTGGCAAAAAATTCTTTGTTGGTTAGGTCAACAGTGGATATTTAATAAAAATAATACCACCGGCCATTTGAGTGAGATATTCGTAAGTCTCACCTGACTCTCTGTCCCCTTAAAGAGAGAACACGATCACCTTATTTCGAAACGGTGCAAACCCACTCGTTTGCTACCAACTTCTCGCTCTGGTTTATTACACTCTTTTTCTTATCTTATTTTTTCTTGTCGCCTCATAAAAGCACGGTGGTTTCTTTCGTCCCGTGACGAATAGCCAAACAATATTTTTTTTTTATTTTCTTTTTTTTTAGAGCGACGTTTTGCTTTTAATATATTTCTTCTCTTGGCTGCCGTTGAGAGATCCTTATCGCGACAGGGCGTTAAATTACGAATTATACTAATACGACGAGAGTGCACGGTTGTGACCCAAGCTTCGTCATTGGAGAAGCCGGCTGGCATTTATGAGAGGCATTCTCTGTCAAATCATTTTTCTTTTTTTTTTTTCTGAGCCTCAGATATTTATCGTATAATTAGCCAGATTTAAGCGGGCTGCTTTTAACAATTTAACTTTATTTACATTTTTCTCTGATTTCTTAATCCGACTTTTCAGAAAATTATTAATATTTTTTTTTAATAAACGTATTTGAAAAAATATTAGAGAAAATATTGTTATCATTATCATTATATTATTATATTAAAGTCATTTTAGGAATTGCAATAATCCGATATTTTGAAATTAAATTGATGGAACTTGAATCCGGCTTTTCGGAAAATTGTAAGTCACGAAAAGACGATTTTATTTAAATTATAGCAGGAATTCTATTTTTTATAAAAAAATTTTAAAAAGTATTGCAGAAAATCTACTCCTACAATTTGCTATATTCGGAACCAAGAATTTTTTTACACGATCAAAACACAGTTGCGAACAACAAATCGAAAAAAAATTATCAATAAAAAAGATGCACTTTTTGCCTAAAATCGACGGTCCAGAATCTTAAGTTTAATCTTAAAACAGAAATTAATATTGCAAATAGAGACTACTAGTGTCGACTGAAGCTAAGTTCCATAATTTAATCACAACTGGATGTTATGTAAAAAAGAAAATAAAATGAAATAAAAGTCCTTCCACCTCCATACATTAACATCTACTATATATGTACGCCCTATTTCTCGTTCATCCGGTTTTCCGCTTGTTTTTTGCTCCCTGATAACTAATTTCTCAATTTTTTATCCCGATCTTGTGTTTTTCTTTTTTCGCATTCGCTTTGCTTTTCTTTCCTTTATTATTATTCTTCTTCTTTTTTTTTTTTTTTTTTTTAACCTGCCTGCGTCCGCTGATGCGCTGCAGCGCGTACGCAGAAGCGACGAAGCTCTTCGATCTCTCGATCCTTCATCCAAGGGAATGACTACCCATTCCATCGTGCACGAAAGCCTGCTCTCGGCCTTTCTGCTCATATGGTGATGCATCTTTTGCCTTGCTCGCTCGCGAGCCAAGCAGAGACAGACCGTGAGGAGAAGCAGAGGAAAGAGGCTTCGGACCACCTAGTCCGGCGACGATTGACGTCTTTATCCACGCGCGACTTATTTATCCCCTGGGATTTCCGCGATAAGCGTACCAACGGTATATATGTATATATGGGACATTCGACACTTCCGATTGGGTCCGCAATTTTTTGTATGATTCACATAAACCTGAAAAGCAGTAATTTAAAAAAAAAAATTACACATTTTTAATTATCTACAATATTTGTAAAACAAAGTATCGAGAGACACATTTAAAAAATCTGAAAAACCATTTTTGGATAATAAAAATGTTTGGTAACCGAGCCGAAGTGAGTCGAAATTAAAAAATGGAAAAAATTTGAAGAAACAGTAACTTTAATATGGGCAGCAGCTGGAAAATATTTGTATACCATAATTTTTCGATTTTTTTTCAAATTTTTCCAATATACATGTATTTTATTTTATGACGAACGCTAAATTAATAAAAAAAGGCCTAATTTGAAAAAAACTCTGAATATTTATTAGGACGTAACGAAATTGTATCATATTATTAATATTGAAGCAAAAAAGCGTATTTTAATACAAGGCAAACTTCGTGTTGCTGAGCTCGAACATAGAAATCAATGTACACTATTTTAAAGCTATACAAGATTGCATAGTTTTATGGTAAACTAGGTAACGGAGAAACTCGTTTAGTCTATTTTATTGGGAAATAATGCTGGTGTCTTGTTAAAGGCACGCACGACTGGGCCTTAAGTATTGGAAGGGGTTAAAAGGGCCTCATATGTTAATGTATACATATATGCATATATTGTGGCAGTCTATATCTTTCTTTCGCGAAACCCAATATCCTAAAAGTCCGTTGGCCGAGGAATAGATGACCAGGACCCACCGCGAGTTCAACCTGTGCATACTCGGTTAAAAAATCAGCACCACGCTGTTTAAAACCTGAGCGACTAAAAATAGATTTAAAAGTATGATTACACTGTAATCGAGTGTGGTCGCGAAGGGTTGTGAATGATCAACGAAATTCTATCGATGAAGAGTGTGAGAGAGAGAAAGAGAGAGAAAGTGTAGATTGAAGAGAGAGAAAGTAGGATTGAAGGGACAGCGAAGCTTTGCTCAGATGATAAATTATAATATCGAGAAATAAGAGAAAAAGGAATGAGATAAAAGAGAAGACGTACATGACTGTGCAAGATTCACGGGGATATAAACACCATGAAGATATAGACAGGACGTGTAAGAATCGAATGATTCTCGCATTGTTGTCGGATTGGAACCAAGGAATTTCTTTGTCGATCATCGAAGAGCGACTGCGTGAAGAACGAATAGGACGAGAGGATGCATCCTATATGTGTATATATATGATTGTGATGAACCCAAGAAAAACTTTCTTTGAGACAGGAATGACGGCCTCCCACTGAGAGCCTTTCGAATCGATGGAAAATTTTGTCGCACGCCCATTTGACATCATCGATGCACTTACAATGCACTTTGGGTGTCCTTTAGATGCATTTATATATCGCTCTGGTACGATGTCCCGAAGTATCAAATGTCACAAGTAAATATGTTCCGATTTACGAGGAAGATCAGCATTGAAATACGATACCTTCAAAGGCGTCAGTCGGCAATTGAATCCTGTTGAAAAATTTACGATTCTATTGAGAATGTGATGGTTTTTTTAAAACTTCATTATTAAAGCTTTTTGTATATGCCGTTGAATAGATGAGTGGGTGTGATGAATTTATCAAGGTTTGACTGACTCTTCTCTGATCTTCCTGCTAATTTTTTTTGAGGCCCTGAACTACCAAATAATTTTTTAGGGCCCTCATTGGTCCCTGAATTTCTGCACACTTTTTAATTACATGACTTTTCCCTGAGCCAATATTTAGTTCCCTAATTGGTTCCTGAAAACCCTTGATCAGTTTTGAATTTCCTGGCTGTTCTCTGAACTATTTCATCATTTTTAGTTCCCTGACTGTTTCCTGGACATTTTGATCATTTTTTAATTGCCTGACTGTGTCCTGAACATACCATTTTTTTCCTTGAACACTCTGATCAGTTTTTAATTCTCTGACTGTTCTCTCAACTCTTTGATCATTTTTAATTTCCTGATTGTTTCCTGAATATTCTGACCATTTTTTAAATGCCTGACTGTCCCCTGAACATTCTAACAATTTTTTTCCTTGAACACCCTGATCAGCTTTTAATTCCCTGACTGTTTTCTGAACTCCCTGATCATTTTTAATTCCCTGACTGTTCTCTAAACTCTCTGATCATTTTTAATTCCCTGAACATCCTGACCATTTGTGGAGCCTGACTGTCTCCTGAACATTCCAATAATTTTTCTCCTTCAACACCCTGATCAGTTTTTAAATCCCTGACTGTTTCCTGAACATCCTGACTATATTTAAATTTCCTAACAGTCTCCTGAACACTCTACCCACATTAAAAAAAAATGTTTGACTGTTCTCTGAGTTCCCTGACAATTTTTTCAATTCCCTGTCCTTTGTCTGAACTCTCTGATCATTTTTTTATTTGCCCCGAAGAAAAGAATGGTCGATGGAAAATTTATAGAGAGATGTAGTACAATCTTTTTTTTTACTGTCACGTTTGACTTTAGATACTTAGGTTGATGATTTTTTGCATTGTGTCTAGAGCTGGCTCTGTAACGGGTATTGTCATTCTCGATCGATACTCCTAACAAATCACTGAATAAAATCGTCATTCGTCGTCAATTTGATCAAACCCGAGACATCTAAGATAAGTAGATATGTATTATTGAAACGAATCGAGCGAACGACGCTGCCGCACACGTAGCGCAAACGTCAGTAAGTACGAGCGTTGAACTTGCTCTCGAAGTCTCGTTCTCTATCGACAGTACAACTACGCTCTTTCTCTTTTGCTGTATACAATAAGAGAAATATAGTGCACACGCGTTACTGCACCGCGAAACCAGCACAACTGTATCTATGTCCTATCGTATATTGAATTAACGAGAGAGGGAGAGAGAGAGAGATCCTCGCCAATATCGAGAACCGTAATTCTCAATTTACAAACATTACGCTACTCGTTTATCAATACTATTCGATACAATAAATTCTATGCAGCCACTCAATAGATAATAATAATTACGACTGTAAATATTCTAATTATTCTCACTAAAACTTTTTATTATTTTTTTCTTTTGAATAATATTAGATTTAATAGGAATCCTGAATGTTATTTTTATGTATATTGTACAAAAAATTAATATAAATTATTTTTATATTTAAAAATTTCAGAAAAGTTGTTGTTCAGTGTGTTGATAATTTTATATAAATAATATGAAAAAAAAAAAAAAAACAAACTAAAAGTAAAAATAAAATTACACGAATAAAGTATGGGATTAAAAAATCAGAAATAATTCGTTAATATATTCCATAAAAATTTTAAACAGTGTGTTAATAAATTAATAAAAATGATATAAAAATTGACAAAAACGAAAAAAAATTCTATCTTGACATAAAAAAAAAAAAAATTTTAGAAGGTGTTAAATACATAAAAAAAATTATTGCTCAATATACGCGTAGTTTTGGAGACAGTGCACGCTGCTTTTAAAATCGCGTCTTTTTTTTTCTCCATTTCGATACCTTCACGATCAATTATTCATCGATTTATCACAAGAACGCACTCGACTGGGTTCCCAGAGTGGGCATGAGACTTGCGTGAGTGCACTCACGCACTCACAAAGCATATCCGAAGCGATCTCTCGGTGACCATCCATGGTTTTATCGGAAATAAAAAAAAATATATATATATATATGTGTATACTCAAGACACACTTGAGATTCTCGTCTTTAGAATCGCTCTTGGAGAAGGCGTGCAAAAGAGCTCCTTGCGTCCCGACACGCTTTGAAACAAACGCGAGAGGCTCGTGCGCTTTTCTCTTCTTCTTCTTCTTCTTCTTCTTCTTCTTCTTCTTCTTCTCGTACGCATTCACGCGTGAGAAATCGCGGTTGGTACGAGACGCCCCGGCACAAACAACGACGAGGGAGGATGCGACTAGTAGATGCTCTGGTATCATTAGAGGAGACTCCCATTGGATACTCACGCCCCCATTGTCCATGGGCGACGTGCCGTGGGGTCTTTGCTTATATGCTCGTCGCGCTCACGATTACCGTCGTGCACTGATCGCACGGGCGACCTATACGATCAGGTAAAGGGTGGATGGGGGGGGGGGGGGGGGAAGGGAGACCGGTAGCCACATATGCGTTCACCATAAACCGTGCGTTCGAGACAATACCCGCTTTTCGTTTATGCATCATATTTCACGGTCATCTTTCTTTCCCCTTTGAAACTTATTTATTTGGGTCTTTTAAGCTACTGGCCACCTTGTTCGATGTCTCTGGATGTTTTTAAAAATTTTTTTTATTTTTTTTTATTTTCAGAGTGTGAGACAATATGATACATGCTTTCGAGTTGTTTTCGATATAATGATGGGAATTATAAGGCTGGGGAGTGTAAAAGCTATAATTCATAGCGCATTGAAAATAAATTTACGTATGGCATATGTCAGTAGAAATTAAATGAACGTTTCTGTAGTTTCAACAAAATGTTTATGTTCACAAATGTCCAGACTATTTTTTTCTTTTTAGTAATTTGACACTTTTTTTTTGTTATTTTACAGATAAGTACAAAAATTGTTTTAAAAAGTTGTTATTTTCGTTTGGCGATATATTTTTGTTTATTGTACTACAAAAAATCGTAATTTTATTTTAGAATATATTTTTTAATTTAACTTCTTTATTCTCTATTTTCACACTTAAAGAAAATGGTTTACTGACAACAAAAAAATTATGGCAAATTAAGAATGAAATGTGAACCTTTGCGTTTATAAATTTTCTGTTAAAGATACACAAATTTCAATTAACATTTTACTGTGTAAATGCACGAAGATCAGACGCCTCCGAATTTTATTTACTCTCTTGTCTCAAATATTCAATCCCTCTGATAAAATATAGCGAAGCTGTAATTTTCTGATTCATTCAATGTGTCACATCGGCTTAATGTTAATTTTATAAGAATAATAATAATTAAAAAAAAAAAGAATAACACGTACAGTAATTACTCGTCGGAATGATCGTTTGAAATGTAACGACCCCTACAGTTGGATAGTGTTTGCTAGCTTGTAAGCATGATGGAGGAGTTTCATGCTCGTTAAGAAGTCTTCGGTAGCCGGGGAATGTCGATTATTAATTAGCGAAGCTGGGGGCTTCGTTGGCCTACGGGTGAACGTATTATCGTTGATCGGAAATAGTAAGTAAGTGAATCGCATGTCTATAGTGCATCGGAGAATAATATACTACACTGTATATATGGGGCATATCGATTCAACCTGATTCTGAACCTCGATCTTTCGCATTTAATCCAATTTTTTTCTTACTCCACTTTTTTATTGAATTTTTTTGATTTTTTATTCAACATTTGATATACTTATGATTATTTCAAATCAACGTATCGTTTGACATCATTTAAAAATCTGCAATAATTCTCAAAAATCGTGTGTCATGTACCAATATTTTTAAATTTGGAGCCAAAGAGGGTCGGACATCCCTTCTGTTGCTTCGATTTTTTTTTTTTTTTTTTTCAAAAAGAAAAGCTCCTGTCCAAGCATAAAAAAATCGAATACAAGATTTTTGATCATTTATTCAGATCTTTAAATGTCGATCATAAATATCTTAATTTGAAATAATCATCATATCAAAACGATTTTAAAAAAGCTAATAATATTTTTGTTTGTCTCTCAGAGTGTGGAGCTATAAAATTTTTAAAAAATCGTGGATCAAATCCAAAAGATCCAGAACCAGTTTGAATCGGTATGGAATGCCCCATATACAATATAGACAAGCACAAATCTGGTGAAGCCGATCAATGGCTCGCGTCGATGTACATTAACCGTATATCAATACATCATATATATATATGTATATACATGTAGTATAAAACATACTCTTCTATCGTGAAGACGCAACGAGAGAGTTAACGAGAAAAGTCATGTACGTGTGTTTGCACTCTGGAGGAGTGCAACACGATTGCAACGCCACCGCCGCCGCCGCCGCCGCCGCCGCTCCCCATTATCGCGACGAGTTGAGGGCCCAACTATATAACTATTATACCGGCAAAAGATCTAGGAGGCAATTTAACTTTTTTACCGGTCTGAGACGCCCAGCCGCCGATAGATATCCTCTAATAACGGTTATGAAATGTCTACGAACCGTAACGACTCCTCTATCGCCCGGACGCTTCCAACTAGCTTTTCACTCTTGTATACATGCGTTGATTATACACGAGCTAACAATGCACTATAGCCTATATATATTTATTACGTTCTATATTTATTGGCGAAGCTTAATTCGAACAGAAGGAATGCGAGTGCCTCTATCGATGAATGAACACGAGTTGGAATTTCTTCCTGATGTATTCTTTCGACGAAAGAGGTCAGCTCCTTTATTTACGTATGTAATTATTTAAAAAATAATAATTACACATAAAAAAAACAAGAAGAAAAAAAGAGTGCAATGTAAAATATAATTTTTAGAAATGCGGAAAAAATTCAATTACAAAAATAATAAAATCCTGTAATTTGGCAAGTACACATTTTTCACTAAAAAAAATGAAGAAACGAAACAATAGTAGCTCGTGAAATTAGAAAAAAAAACTCCAATGTAAAATATAATTTTTAGAAATGCGAAAAAATTCAATTACAAAAATAATAAAATCCTGTAATTTGCCAAGTACACATTTTTCACTAAAAAAAATGAAGAAACGAAAAAATAGTAGCTCGTGAAATTAAAAAAAAAACCTCCAACATAAAATATAATTTTTAGAACTGCGAAAAAATTCAATTACAAAAATAATAAAACCCTGTAATTTCGCAAGTACACATTTTTCACTCAAAAAAATGAAGAAACGAAAAAATAGTAGCTCGTGAAATTTTAAAAAAAGATTCCAACGTAAAATATAATTTTTAGAAATGCGAAAAAATTCAATTACAAAAATAACAAAATCCTGTAATTTCCCAAGTACACATTTTTCACTAAAAAAAAATGAAGAAACGAAAAAATAGTAGCTCGTGAAATAAAAAAAAGACTCCAATGTAAAATATAATTTTTTGAAGTGCAAAAAAATTCAATTACAAAAATAATAAAATCCTGTAATTTGCCAAGTACACATTTTTCACTAAAAAAAATGAAGAAACGAAAAAATAGTAGCTCGTGAAATTAAAAAAAAGACTCCAACGTAAAATATTATTTTTAAAAATGCGAAAAAATTCAATTACAAAAATAACAAAACCCTGTAATTTCCCAAGTACACATTTTTCACTAAAAAAAAATGAAGAAACGAAAAAATAGTAGCTCGTGAAATTTAAAAAAAAGATTCCAACGTAAAATATAATTTTTAGAATTGCGAAAAAATTCAATTACAAAAATAACAAAATCCTGTAATTTCCCAAGTACACATTTTTCACTAAAAAAAAAAATGAAGAAACGAAAAAATAGTAGCTCATGAAATTTAAAAAAAAGATTCCAACATAAAATATAATTTTTAGAAATGCGAAGAAATTCAATTACAAAAATAATAAAATTCTGTAATTTCCCAAGTACACATTATTCACTAAAAAAAAAAATGAAGAAACGAAAAAATAGTAGCTCGTGAAAATTTTTCGTTGATTTAACAAATTTTGTTTTAAACATAACATCAGATTTCGTGCTCAAACGGAGCTCGATTAATAAAATTGTATTTATTGTCGATCAGCCGACAAACGACTGCCGTTTAGAGTCCTTTTTTTAGTATTACCGGATCAATGAGCTGAATATACTGGAACGAATCAATGAGCGTCTGGAAATTGGAACGACTTTGAATTAAAAATGATTTGATATAAGATACGCCTTTCTTATAATCGCTCTTTCGTTCTCTCTTTCTCTAATGCTATATACGCCTCTACTTGCATCACGGCGGCACGATCGTTTGTGCTCCCTACGATTGCAACGTACACGCTATATAGCTAATACGTCGTTCAACTTTATTTCCTTCTATTCAGCTAGCGGCTCTCGCTGCCACTCAATGATTAATTAAGCTTTCCGAGAAAAGCGCAACAAGTGAACACGTTATTGGTGCTTAGTGGCACAGTTTACTTAACGCGCGTCACCAGCGCTGAATCATATATATATATATATATATATATATATATATATATATACACACGCTTTTAACTGGTAAATCCATCGAAACGGTTTGAGAGGCGCCATATCGCTACCATATATCCCGTTCAACCTTCTTATTACAATAGTTGACGCTGTCATCGTCCTTCTCCTCTTACTCCGTCGTTTTAACTTTTAACTAAGCGGTTCAAACTTTGTTACTCAATTCTAGCGTGTAGTTAATAAGTTTTGCAGAGAACCCCCTTTGAACTCTCGGCCACTTTTGTCACGATAATTAATTCAATCAAATATTAATCTGTTTAAGGTGCCTTTTCATGATGCTGACTGTTCTGTCGAGTGTCAATATCGTTCACTCGTACCTGCCCGAAAAATATCCCATTGAGGTAATATTTTTTATATTCTTTTATTATGGATTTTTAAATTATTATTTACAATAATAATAATATTCACAGTTATTGCAAGAGCGTGTCAATTTTTATCTATTTATTTTTGTTGAACAATAATCATTATTATTGATGTTAAAAAAATATTGAATATTGTTCAACTTAAATTTAGTGCATTTCTAGAATGCATCGGATTCGGACCACCTTTTACTACGACCGTCGTCGATATAGCTGGTTATTTTTTTAGTTGTTCACTTCAATGCATGGAGCAGGCTTCAATTTTTTCAAATTTTTCAACGTACATTTCGCGCACTTGTGAATTTTCTAAAAATTGCTCTAAATATTGCGTTTAAATACTTTTGAATGTACCTATTTTCTTGGATATGAGTCGTGTCGTAAAAAAAACTTACATAAAAGTTCTTCATTTTGAAGTATTCTTTAATGTAAATTTATTTTAGAAATTTTTTAACTCGTCCGAAGCATTGATTTTTTATTAATAAATCTAAAAATCAATTTTTCAAAAACTTGGACATTTTTTTTTTCTGAAAATATCGGTAAAATACTACTCATAAAGACGAACATTTTAAGCAGAGAGGGGAAGTGGGACAATCTTTTTTTTCGATACTTTATGAGAGTTTAAAAGTTAAATAAAAAATTGGAACTCTCATAAAAAATTGAAAAAAATGGTCTCACTTTAGGACAAAAAAATGGGAGTAGAATATGTTTTTTTAAATTTTGTAATGAGAGTTTGAAAAATTAGAAAGAAATTAAAACGCTCGTAAAAAAATATAAAAAAATTATCCCACTCCCAATTTTTTGTCCTCGAGTGGGACAATTTTTTTCCAAAATTTTATGGGAGTTTTCATTTTTATTTATTTTTTAAAATCTCATAAAAATTCGAGAAACGACGTTTTTATTAGTAGTGTTTTGGAGATTTTTTGGAAAAAATAAAAAATGTCCATGTTTTTGAAAAAACAATTTTTATGCTTATTAATTAAAAATGAATGCTTCGAAGGAGTTTTTCTACGATAAGACTATCCAAGAAGATACGTGCATTCGAAAGTTCTTAAACGCAATTTTTAGAGCAATTTTTAGAAATTCACAAGTGTGCGAAATATGTGATGAACAATTTGAAACAAAAAAATGGAGCATACTCCATCCACTGGGGTGAATGACTAAAAACGTAATTAACTACATCGACGATGGTCATGATAAAAGGTACAAGCCCCCTAAATCGTGGATTTTTAATCAATTTATTAAAATCTGAATAAACTGTACATGAAAGATCTTTTTTTGTACGCGAAACATTTTAATTTTTTAAATTGTGTTTAAAAAAAAAACGAAAATTTAATCGTTTAGATAAATTACTTTTTAAATTGAATAAAAATCAGTTTGTCAGTAACGAAAATTATTTTCCCTGACAGCAAGTTAATTTGCAGGTGTACCATATGCTTCAGGAGAGAACGCAGTACGGAATTGGCAGCGAGAATCGAGTGAGGGGTAGCTGGGGCCCATGGAGTTCGTGGAGCGAGTGTTCGAGATCCTGCGGCACGGGAGTTCAGTCACAAGCACGAGAGTGCATTCCCGCTCGGTATGAAATTTACCGCATCACAAAATTCACTCATCACAAAGTCTGTATAAACTGCAAGTGCATTGACTCGAAAGTAACTCGTCACTGCTGACGAGCATGAAAGCTCTCAAGCATGATTGATCGAACGTTCGTGCGAAACTAAACGCGATCTTATGCCAGACGCTGTAAAAAAAAAGAATGAAAAAAAGGTTATTACGACGTCTCAACTATGCTGTAATGACTTAGGCGCCAGCGATACTTCGCGCCCCCAATATTTCTTCAACGCTCACGTAGCGTATGAACCGGATTACGAGCTTTCTCATGCGTTTTACAGACCGGGGCTTGTTGAATCAAATCACCTTAAATACAAATTTAGCGTTCAATTTTTCTTTTTTATTTGCTATACCTAATTTTAAGTCAATCCATGAAAATACCGTTTTTATCTATGCGGCATTATATTTATCATTATAACTCTAAAAAACTCTAAATTAAAAAAGAAAAAAATGTTACGCATTTTATAATTATCGAACGATTTTTTAAACAAGTTACCGAATGAGGCATAGTAAAAAAATAGTATCTTTACGATTATTCGATTTTGTTTCTTCAGAATTTTGCAATTTTTAAAATCAAATTATTTAATTTTTAAAAATCGATCAAAAAGAAAGAATTAATTTTCTTTTATTCTTCAAATCGGTACTGTGAATGGTTTCCAATAAATATTACTTTAAAATGAATTGATAGACCTACAAACAAGCCCCGGTCTCTTGTAGAAATGTTGAAAAGAGTGCATAGAGTGGTTCGAGGGTTTAGACTAGAGTGCAGATTACTCGGGAAGGCGAGTTATTAGCGCTATACCTATAACCATCTAGATTCTCCATAGCACTGCGCGAAGCTGCATTCGCGCTTGCACGAGTACAGCGCTTGTGGCCGGTTAAGCCAATAAATTACAAGTGAGGCGTTCAACTCCGACCGTTCTTCATCATCCTCGCTTTCGCTAATCGCCAATAACGAAGTTTAAAATCCATCGAGTTCATTTATCCCGCGATTGTTCGTCTCACTTACCCGCGTGCAGCACTAATTGTTCCTCGTGATACTAACACGTAATTAAACGAGTTTGTCCGTGCTCGTTAGAGGTTCCTTGAGGAAACGAAGCGCTCCAATTGCAAGCCTCCAAAATACGACCAGCTTGACGAAACCCATCTGCATCGGCACACACAAGCGTTATCACATCTGTAACACACAGGTAATTGTCACGTTAATTAAGTTTCTTAAGCTTAATTAAAATTAATTGAAAGTTTAAGTGTCGTAATTTTGAATCATTAAAGGACTGTCCGGAATTTCCGGAAGATCTCAGAGGTGAACAGTGCGCTGCGTATAATAACAGAAATTACAAGGGTCAGAGTTACTTGTGGGTGCCATTTCTCAACGGTGAGTAAAAAAAGAATGATGAGTTTAAAAAAACATGAATGCAAAGCTGCACATTGCTTTCTCATTATTTTTTAAATTTTGGCCTCCTCATAGGAGGCTAAATTCTACTTTGCAGCCTTGTTTTAAATAAATACATAAATGTTATTTTTATATACCATTTTTGCTCCCTTTTTAAATTAGGTATACAATTTTTTTTTTAATTATGCGTACATCAAATAGAAAATCTGAGTGTCGTTTAGATTTCAAACAATAAAAGAATTTTTTTTTAAATTAGAAAAAGTTTTTTTTTTTAAATTACAAGAGTGAATTGAAAAAGCTTCAAATTCAAAAGCCGGAATAACTTGTATAAAATAATAATCCCCAGCTCCGAATCCTTGTGCCCTTAATTGTCGAGCCGTTGGTCAGCGTTTTTACGCAACCTTGGAACCAGCTGTTATTGATGGGACTCCCTGTGACGGTCCCAATCTTCGAGGGCACAGTACAGGAATTTCGCTAGATAGAACCGAACAGTGGCTATGCGTTAGTGGTCAATGCAAGGTATGCAGTTTTCATTGAAATATTTGAAAGCTCGTAGCATACGATTTTTGTATTTTTTTTCATAAATTTTTTCGGCGTTTTTTTATGCAGCCTGTTGGCTGTGATGGTGTCATAGGTTCCGGGGCAATCCGTGATACTTGTGGAGTCTGTGGCGGTGTTGGAAAAGGTTGCAAGCTCTACGAGGGTATCTTTATGGAACCGATAATGCCCAAGGGTCATCAACCAGTCACAACGATACCCAGAGGAGCAATGTCTCTCAATATATCCGAACTACGCTCCAGTGGCAATTATTTGGGTACGATAAAATCGATAACAATTATTTAGCTAATTGTTTGTGATATATTACTTGATATTTGGGTGATGCTATTTAAAGTTAAAGCTTTTATGACTAAAGAAATGCCATTTTTTTAAAAAGCTTTAAGGGCCGAAAACGGAAGTTACATTCTTAACAGTCCGTCGTCCGTCAGTCCCAGTGGGACTTACAAAGTTGCTGGAACGAGTTTGACCTATCAAAGGGGAGACAAAACACGAATGGAGAGCATTCTTGCAACAGGACCACTCACTGAATCTCTGAAATTAGAGGTAAGTAAATCTTTATATGATATTTCAGGAATTCAATTACAGCTTGTAATACAGTTTTAGCTACGTTTTTTATTATTGATTCTTCAGATATTTATTGTCCTTCTCATATATTGATGTTTCAAATGTATTCGAAACTATTATTCTCAACCCTCCACAGTTTCATCTACTTTTTTCTTTTGCACTTTCCGGTAGTGCGATTATTTAAGAATATTTCCTTACAAAGAAATTCGTAAAATCGATATTAAAATTTTTTTTTATTCTGTCAAATATGAAGAATTTTTTAAATGTTCAAGTTTTTGCACTAATTAAATTTTTTTAAGAAAACTCAAAAACTTTTTGGTTCGATTTTAGATGATTTCAAATTTCAGCTTTAAGAATATTGACATTTTTTAATTTACACAATTTTAATTTTAATTTTTTAAGAAATCTACTTAAGAAATCAAATTTGTTTTTTCAAACCTTGTTTAAAGGAAAAAGCTTAACTTTTTTATGTTAGTAATTATTAATACAAAATTACAATATCTTTTTTAAAATAAAGGCAAAGAGTTTGAAGTACTATAATTTGAAAGGTGAGTGACCGCGACTCGAATGCCGTGACTTCGAATCGCGGCAATCGCTCCTCCTAGTTAAGATCACATATATCGGTTACTAAATTAAACATATACTATCGTTAAGTGCAGTGAGCATTGCATATATGCGCTATTCGATTAAGCTCGCGTGCCTCTTGTAACGCGATTGACTGCGACGGCCAATGCTAATTGTCTCTATTGACCCCAACAGATCTCCTACCACGAACTCAATCCGGGTGTTCTCTACAAGTACATGCTGCCGTTGACGGAACAACCGGACAGCAGTGCAATGATCGCTCCACCCCTTCGTGCTATCGGTACAAAACATCACTAGTTAATAAAACGTTTAACGCTGAGCTAGTCATTAAAAAAAAATGATTTTCAGAGATTTATATTTTTTATTCTAGTCATTCAATAAATATGAAAAAAAATATATAATTTCAGGATTAGAATAGACTATTTTTCTGTCAGTATTAAAATCAGGTTTGTCGACTGATTCTATGAAAATAATTTTTTTATTCGCACGATCCTCTTAGAGTAGCGATTTTTTATATTACATAATGCCGAGAAGGAATTGAAAATGGACGGAAATATTTCAGGCTCGAGCGATCGTGGCAACGAGATTCCGTATACCGATACGAGAGCGATTCCGGCTTCGGAACCAACGAAGTAACTATATATACATTTTTTAATTCGATTACAATGATTTAATAAATAATTTTGAAGAGAATTTTAATGTATGAAAAAAATATATCAGACCTGAGAAAAAACCTGGACCACCGCTACTAAAGCGCAGCGGCGTCGAGACTGATTCTCAAAAGCTCAACGAGAAAAAAGACACGCAATTTTCACCTACTACTGCGATGGCTGGCGATGCACCGAAAATTAATGTTTCGACGAAGAAAAAAAATAAAAAAGGAAAGAAGAAATTTGCTTGGAAAATTGTTGGATTGACTTCATGCTCGAAGGCTTGTGGTGGAGGTAAAACGATTTTCTTTTTTTCAAGCTATTTAAGTTATTTTTAATTATTTTTAAATCTTGTTACAGAAATAAATTACATACTCTAATTTTTGGCTTCGATTTTTCTAAAATAATAATTGATTCTTCATAGTGCGATTCACGGAAGATTGGTTTTCGCAATTTTAAAAAAAAATCAAAGTTTCATTTCAAAATTACAATAATTAGAAAAGTTTTAGTTCACAAATATTCACAGAAACGATTTTAATAATTTTATACAATTTTTTTGGCAACATAAAAAAAAATTACTTTTTCAAAATTGTGATTTCGAGTTAAACATTTTTTTTGTCGTTTCAACAGAAAAGAAAATTTTTAATCATTTTTGCAAAAAGAAAAAGAAAAGTTCAATTTTCCTTTTACATTTTTGTTTTCACTTTTAATGTAACAAATAAAAATTTGTAAAGTGGACCATTTTTTTTGTGACTTAGAAAAAAGTAAATTTCATTTTTCACTAAGTTTCCTCAATGAGGAAGCCAAAATTGATAAATAAATTTCCTCATAGAGGTGACTTTGTGAAAAATCAAATTTAATGAGAAAGCAATATGTAAATGTTCTACTTTGCATGATTTTTATATCTCTCTCTCTCTCTCTCTATCAGTAATAAAAAACATTACGTCGTTAAAAGTGCAGTGTGATAAATTAGGCTCAATAAAGGTCACTGCCAAGATGAAACGCTCATCAAAGCAAGAAGTAACACTTCATCTTCGAAAGTTTCTCTTCAATTGCTCACTCATCTCAAATTGAAGTGAAAGACATTGTCATCGGTAATTACAGATTACAGTGTAATACGCTACATCGAAAGTCGCGTGGCCTCATCTGCGAAGCGAAGGAAAAACAAAACGAGAGAGAGAATGAAAGAAACCTGGGATTGCAATATATATATGGGCACTCACAAGATGAGACCATAAAAACGCCCATTCACGAGTTTTTTCTTTTTTTTTTTTTCTTGCTGTTGTCCTTCTGGAGTCGTGACCTCCGCAACCCAGCTCGGTGTGGAATGTCGAGTGCTCTAATTACATGATTTATCCGTTGATTCCACCAAATTTAGATTGACGTCTTGGGGAATTAACTCATGCGTTCTTTAACGTCTTTTTTTTTATAGCGTAATATATCGTAAGAATGGAGCTGAAGTTTTTATTCGCCAGTTTATATGAGACGAATCTTTGTGAATTTTTCAGGCTTTCAGAACGCTATATTGAAATGCGTTCGTCATGCGAGCGGCAATGTCGTAAACGAGAAGAGATGCCGGCACATTGAGAGACCTGAATCTGCACCACCTTTACGCTGCAATGATCGTCCTTGTGCTGCAAAGTAATTTAAAAAATATTAAATTTAAAATGTTTAAAAATATCTAATTTTTTAAATACATATTTTTTAAAATAAAATATTGAAATTAAAAAAAAATCTAAAATCAGAAGAATAGTTATATTATTAATTGGTAATTTTGTTTTTTGGTTTTCCATATCAATATCTCAACATTTTTAATTACCCAAAGTAGACACATTTTTTCTTAAATCAAAAGTTACATTTTTTATGTTTTATAAGGATGACAAAAAAATATAAATTGAAAATGATTATTTGTTTTTTTGCAAACTTGAGAAATATTTTTGGTCACTTCTGATTTGACGAATTAAATTGTCAATTCCTTTTTTTATTTTCCCTGATTATCCAAAGAAAAGAATTACTCGAATTTACAGATTATTCAGGTTTCCAGTTTATATGTTCACCCTGATTTAATTTTAAAATGTTCAAGATACATAGGAATTAGTTTTTAAATTATTTTTTGATGCTTTTAATTGAATGCCTTTTTTTAATGTAGATGGAGGGCTGATGCTTGGAGTGAGTGCTCGGTAACATGTGGAGTCGGTACGCAAACAAGAAAGTTGGAATGTGTACAGGAACTGAATGCCAAATTGACGATGAGAGTCGCCGCAGGTGCTTGTGTTCAACCACCGGATCTGAGAACCGTGGAAACTTGCACCAAACCGGCGTGCGCCAATATTTCCAATCCGGAAGTTAGGAGAATGCAAACCCAGCACGAAGTGCCACGATGGAACGTTGGTCCTTGGAGCTCGGTACATATTAATCATTTTAATTGGAGTCAATTTTTGTTTTAATCCTGTGAATAATAAAATTACAAAAAGAAATTGTAGAAACATTTGTATAATTAAAATTGTAACGCTATTCTGATCAAGTAAAAAAAATTCGAGATCCGATCATAACAAATTATAGGAGTTAAAATGTTATTCAACATACATTTTTTTATAATTTCTATTTTTTTTTAAACTCCTAGAATTTTTTATATTCGGAACTGAGGATATTTTTTTGGTATGATGAAAATATCGTTATAAACCGGAAACTGTTGAAAAATGTTTGATATATTTTTTTTTACCGATTAAAATAAAATCGACGGAGGAAACATTACGAAAAATGAGCTTTCAGTGGAGTACACAAAATAATAAATATAATTTGACACGCAGAGAAAACATTTAAGATATTTAAATATTTGTATGTTGCAGTGTTCGAAATTGTGCGGTCGTGGAATCAAGAATCGCACGGTAGTCTGTATAACAAGCGGAGAACCTTGTTCACTCGATAATAAACCAGAAATTGAAAAACATTGCGAGATTCAGCCTTGCGATGAATCACACGAAAGCTCCAACGCCGTTTGGATGTTTACCGAATGGTCAACGCAGGTAAAATAATTTTTTTAACTCTTACAATCTTTTTTTCACACTGCATACATAGTAAAATTTAATGCCAGCTTTTTTTTCTCTATTTCTAATTTTCTGATAAAATTTGAAAAGTAAGACAAAGATTTTATAAATTTTGTCGAATTTACAAAGACAAATAAGTAAAATTAGAAATGTCGAATTAATAAGAACAATTATGTTAAAAAAGGAAGTGATAAAAAATAGTTTGGCAAATTTGCAAAATAAATTTTGTGATTCAAAATGAATTTTTTTTTTAATTTTTGAATAAAATCGCAAAATAAAAATGCGAAATTTGTAATAAAAATGATTTTTTCAGCTTTTCTGCAAATCTAAAAAGATAAACTTTCGGTTAAAAATAGACAAATTTCAGTCTAATTTTTTTTACTGTGTGCACTTAAAATTGTTGAAAAATGTTGTAGTAATTTATCCAACTGCGTAAATTCTCAAGTAGTCATAACTTTAATGCCATCAATTGAAATTTTATAGTGTTCAGCGAAGTGCGGTAATGGTTATGAGACACGTCAATTGGCTTGCAGTCATTCGAACGAATTATCCTGCGAATCGAAGCTAAAACCGGAAACAAAAAGGCCTTGCGTTGCAAATGGCACTGATTGCAATACTGCCGAATGGTTTACTGGACCTTGGTCTTCCGTTAGTACTCAATATGCACAACTACGATAATCAAACATGACGCAATTGTAAGAAATAACGTATTTAAAGAGCTACGATTAAATGTGATAAATATTTCTGAATACACACAGTGCACGGTACTTTGCGGCACAGGCGAACAACGTCGTGACGTTATCTGCGTTAAGAGAATCGAGGGCGAGTCGCGAATAATAGCAGACAGAAATTGCGCCTCACCGAAACCGGAGAACGAGCAAATATGCAAAATGAACGATTGCTCCGGCGAATGGTTCACGTCTGATTGGAGCGAGGTAATTTCGACGATAAAATTTAAACAATTTTTTTTTTCAAAACATTTCCAAGACAGCTTCTTGCAAAACTTTCCGTTTCTTTTATTTCTAGTGTTCCGCAAAATGCGGAGGTGGAACGCAGAATCGTATTGTACGATGCATGTCGGAGAATCTTGAATCTACGATTTGTTTGCAGCAAACAAAACCAATCGAGACACAGAGATGTAATTTACAGAGTTGCAAAGTAAAGCACAGTCCCTTGCCGAGCAAAGCACCGAAAAGTAAGCCATAAAAAAAAGTCACCCAAATAGTTTGGGTTTATTAAAGGGAGATCACTAAATCTCAAAGCATGAAACTTCCTCACTTTTTCCAGATTTTTCAATTTAAAATCTTATAGTTTTGTCTGTGATCAATTTCTTTTAGACGAATCAGTGTCATATATTTGTTTACGTTCGAAATTTTTTTAGTGATTGACATAATTCTAAAATTTTCCTTCCCTTTTTTATTTTCAGAAGTTCACGCGACCGGCGAATGTGTCGATAAATATCCGAACTGCGATCTAGTCGTGAAGACAAGATTGTGCCGTCTAAAATTCTACAAGCACTCCTGCTGTGGTTGTCGCGACTAGCAAACTCTTGGCTCTCGGACGAAAAGCTAGTGCGATTAAATTGTATTGAAAAAAAAAAAAAATAATAAAAGTCATCGCGAGCTTCCAGCACGCCGGGTTTCGCTTAAGCAACGAAACACGAATCTGCGGCGAGGAAAAATTCGCGTTCTACGAGACGAGTCCTCGGACGAGAGTTCCGAGATTAATAAAAAAGAAAAAAAGAATTACAGGCGTTACACAGGGTTGAGCAAATGGTTATCCGAACAAAATTATCTCAATCATAATTAATAAGATACACACGTAATTGTGAATTAAAAAGTCATTAATTGAATAATCGTCAATGAAAATATTCGTTTATTTAAATTGTCTTAAGTAGAAATCAATTTTATCAATATTATATTCGACAATGTGATATTTTGGCGTTATATTGTAACAAAAATTTGTAATTGGAGAAAAAAAAAATGCTCAACTTTGGCGTCATAGTCATTGTTGTACAGGAAGACGTAATTGTGCGGTCCCTGAGACTCGAAGAATTAGTATTAGACGGACATGGACGCTTTTTTTCTCAAGTTCTATGTGCGTACCAATGTGTTTTTAAGTGTTTATCACGAGCCCGCGTAATCTCCCTCCGTATGCATGCTAAGCTTAATATTCCGCAATATGCGGCAACGATATAAATAATCAAAAGAAAAAAAATAGACAATTAATTGGCTACCGGAAATACTGAGAATTTTTCTGAAATTATTTTATCCTTAAGGGAAGGGATTCAGGTAAAATTTCGAACTTAAATATCTCACTTATTTGGCCACAAGTATTATTTGATAGAAAAAAATTAAAAAAAAAAAGCCGTCAAGTGAGAATTTAATTTTTGAACATCCGTAAATTTTGTCTTGACTTTCTGCTCTTAAGGATGTAATCGTAGACATCCCTGCTCGGTTTAGCAGACGAAAAATCCAATATTTAGACATTTTTTTTCAAATAAACAACAATAAAACAATTTTTTCAATTTTGGATGCTATTTGAAAAAAATGGAAGTTTAGTAGAAGGACTTGGTTCCGGAAAAATCAACATTTTTCAAAACTATTAATCGCTCAAACTTTATAAAAACCTTTCAATAAAATACGGATTAATTTTTTCTCTCGCTAGACGGAGCAGGATTTTTAATTTGCTCTTGAAATCGTAATTTCTATCCGCTAACGAGATATTTTATAACTATTAAAAATATCACCTGAAAAAAAAAAAAATTGTTCTTAAATTTAGTTGACGTTCTAGTGGTTGTTTAAAGATAAAAAAAAATTGTCTTAGAATAATCCGAAATGCGTTTAGTACATAGGTCAATTTTATTGTATAAAAAAGCCTGCTCGTTTACATTCAACACATAAATGTCGCGTTATAAATAGTAAATTTAATAATAATAGTAATAATTTTTAAAAAACATTATGTCATTTGATATACAAATGTAATAGAATATTTTTTTAAGCACATGTTACTTGTCTTTTATTTTATCCCAGTTGCGGTCTTGCGAGTCTTTTCAGGCAATACTTTCGGCTCTAGTTTTTTGTCGGCAGTTGCCGAAATTTTTCGTTTTTTTTTTCCTTCTTTAAATGAGAATACTTAAGATTTTCTCAATCGTTTCTCATAGTCACTCCCTTTCCGGCCCATTGCTCTTTTAAATTTACTTTCAAGCCCAAATCTCGCAGGGCCGCTTTCAAATCGGCTTCCAATTCAGGTCCGTGAACTTTTAGCGCATCGGTCAGGAGGCTCTCGATTCCGTGATTAATAAACTCTCGTGATTCCATTTTGTTTCTCACGGACATATTTCTCACCGCCCAGGAGGCCTGTTTCAGTACGTTTGTGCTTTTCGGATATTGCTTCATAGCGTCAACAATTACGTACGGTGCACCGCAGTCGTAAAAAACACCGGCGTTCGATGGACTCTTTAGAGTTAGAGCGGAAATACAGGCAAAACCTGCAGATACTATCGTTTCGGAACTCTGAAATAAAATTGCATTTTTTTACAAAAATTAGTGAAGGATTATTGCACTTTGTAAACATTTTGTCTATAATCTTATATTTCGGTTGAAAGTTTTTGTGCAAAATTGCGGAATTTTTGTCTTGTTAGAAATGACAAAAAAAAAATATTTTGTAAAATAAAAATACAAGATTGTTAATAAATAATTTTTTGTACTTTGTTTTTCGTAAAACTAGGAATTGACAAAAAAAAATGGTGTTAAAATTGCACAAGTTTTAATTTAATTTTTAGATTATTAAACACATTAAGAAGTCGAGTACATTGATTTTCAAAATGTTAAAAAAAAAATCTAATTAAATTGAAAATGTAAAATTACTGTAAAGACGTTAAAAAAGGCGTATAATAGGTATTTTCATAACGTAAACTTTCGTTTTTAATGACATAGATCGATTTGTGAATAGTTTAAGACGTACTTTAAACCTGCTTATCGCCGATACAATCAATGGTGCGCTGCCAGAAGTTACGATATGCGACTTCACATTGTCGTTACCGGCGAGGGCTTTGAGCAATTTCAGAGCCTGCCAATTCAATTTTTCCGAATCCGGATGGTCGATCATCACGTCCAGAATAAATTGCAAACCACCGGCGTCCTGGACGTCCTGACAAAATTCGTTTCTAACTATCAGGGAGGCTAAGGTGAGCATAATGTCGCCGACAACGGACTTGTCTTCCTTGAACTCTACAAATGATAAAATATTCACTTTTCGCTTGTCTGCATGTTTCATTTTTTTTTTGTTCTTGGAAAAAAAAAATCATGCCATTGATTCTTACATAGCAGTGTTTCTTATTCAATTTTTTTTTTAATGTAAAATATTTTTTTAAAATCATATTGGGATATTAAATCGCTACAATTTTTAGTATTTAAAAGATGATTGATTATAGCGTAAATTTATTGTAAAATTTTACTCACTGGACAAAAGTCCAGTAAGGACATCCAGAGAGTCTCTGGCAATGTGAGTGGCGTGTTCGTGAGCCTTTCCATACTCGTGTCTGAGATCATCATCCAAAACAAGACCTCTTATAACACCACAGGCGTCTCTGAGTTCGGATCCAGTGACATTGTCCCGTGTTAATATTCTTTTCAATTTTTCCAGAATTCCCGCGTTGAATATATTTTGTCTATTTAATTCGTGTTTCAAGCAGCACTCCTTGATCCATCTGAGTAGCAACTGGAGAGTCGTGACATCCTGTTCCTGATCCAAAATCCTTTAAAATCAAAATCTTGTTAGCTCCACTTTAAATTATAATTTATATAATTATAACAAAGAGCGAATAATTTTTTTTTGCCTAATCTAAAAAATTGTCTGCGCTCAAAAATCTTTTTTTTTTTTTTTAATTTATCAAAAGTATGTTATTTACAGAACTCAAAGGCATATAGATGAATTTTTTAAATCATTATTTCCAATAGCCAACCTCCCCACTTTAATGTATAAATTTTGTCATAAAAATATTCTTTAGTAAAAAAACATATTTGTTGAATGTAATCATTTCATTTTTCTACAACTTTGTGTATACTTTTGTGTCAATAATGAAATCATCATGAAAATCATAATTCTCAGATCTTCAAAGTCACAAAAACATTTCTCACTCCATCTGAAGTTGGACTCCGCTTTGATCCAGCAAATCTGGATATCCCGACATCAGTGAAGTTATCGTCCTCAAAGCGCATTTCGTTGTCGTCGAGTTATCTTTGCAGCACCGCAACAAATCTACGAGTGTTTTGTAAGCTCCATTTTTTCCTGCATGAACCCTACGAGCTATATCCTTGTCCAATTCTGTTTTAAGCTGATCTAGAACATGCGGAATGCTTTCGTAGGTTTTTGAGTCAATCGAAGATCTTATTTTTTCCAGGCAAGAGATAATTGTGTCTCTCTTGTCATCTAGCACCAGATCCTTGATGATATTTGTAAGATCTACACCCTGAAAATCAAATCAACAGCGATGATTTTCATTCAAGAATTCCTACAAGTCGGTGACTAAGAAACGATGATTAATATTTGCGCATGTCGTATTTAGAAATATATGTGTGTATATATATATATATATATGTACTTGAGCCTCAAACTGCTTAATTGCATCTTCAATCGCTTCCTCCGGCGACATCTCAAGATCCTCGATATTTTCTTTGACGACTTCGTCGTAAGTTTCTTGCTTGATCACGCGAACCATAATTTTTCGATCTTTTTGATTATCACTCGAACACGAGAATTGCCATATAAGGACCGAAATTCAGTCTTCGACCTCGTACTACTTAAAGCCGGTCGAGCTTCTGTCAACTGAGTAGCGAGTACTGCAGTGTTTTCGTTAACAAAAAAAATAATCCAGCGTGGTAGCGAACGAACACGAAGGATTGAGGCTAAAACGGATGAGGGGAGGGGGAAGTTGGAATACTCGACGAAACTACCTAAAGAAGGTTATTTACTAACCTCCGTCGGTATCGACGACATTTTTTTTTACGACGAACAATTTCTCAGGAAATCCATAATTTGCGTGATAAATAAAATCTTCGGAAAATTTCCACAAGTGGCAAAAAGTCCAAAATATATCTATATTCGATATACGAAAAGATTTACGTAGGAATAATATTTGTTTAAAAATATTTTGGGGACATTTAAATGATCATAAACTAAACTTAAAATATATATAATTCGTGTGTAATAATGTATAAATTAACTCACCTTTTTGTATACTTGTTTGGCTAGCTGGGTTACTGTGATTCTTCGTTAATTTTCGTTTGCTTTGTTTAAACGAGTCTTAACGGAAAAATGATTTTTTTTTAGTATCGTGGTTTTATTTATCATTCGAGATATGAAAAAATGCGTTTAATTATCAATGTATTAGATGCGAGAAGTTTAGTTTAACGATTTTAGAAATGACGAGAATGATTTTTGAATTAATGAACCGAATATTTGTGAATTTTTGCTCGCTCGAAGCAGGCAACCCGAAAGCCCCGGACTGTGATTTAAAATGGCCGCGAATAGAACAAAGGAGGCGCAGGTGCTGCCACCAACGACAAGGATAGCAACCATTTTGATTTTAAGAAGTCAGTTTGGTTTTCGGTGGCGGTTGGTCAACGAGGATAACAATGTAAGTTTCTTTTTATTGAAAAGTGGACAAATAAGACAAAAATATTCGTACGACTAGAATGTTTTATTTCAATTTGAATATCGTGCGTCTTTTTTTTTTACTTTAATCCTTTTGTCGGATGAATATTTTTGTCATATTTGTTGTTATTCATCCAATTATTGGACAATAACACGAAAAAATTAAAGATTTTTTTTTTCGAGCTTTAAAGAATTTTTTTTTATTTCAATAAAAATTAATACGAAACAGGATTAAAAGAATCAGTAAGTCGACTCTTTGTACGAATTGGGTGTTCTTCTTTAAAATTTATTTTCTAAAATTTCGAAAATTCTCGAAATATCTCGAAAATTAATTTTCTTAAAAAATTTTCTTAAAAAAATTAATTTAAATTACGTGGTTAGTGTAAAGCGCATCGCAGCTGCTAACTTAACTAGACTCCCGTTGTTACTGATGCTTTGTCAGCTTCTTTGTATAGCGCGAAATATGTAGGTGCACAACGGATCAATCGATTTTTATTAAACTCTGGGTGTCCTGTTCTTTGATACTGAGCTTATAAACGTAAACAAAAAAACTAATTAAACAAAGTAATTAAAAATAAGAGCATGCAAATAACTTTGAAACAAAGGAATCAGATTTTTATGAAAAGCTGTTCCTCGAACTACTTTTGTAAAACTGTAGACAATATTATAAATAATGCTGTAATATAATAAACATTCAAACTTCTATTGTATACATTTTATTATAGAGATTCGCGAAACAGTAAAAACTAAAAAAAAATATCTTAAATAAAAATATTTTATATTAATATTTCTAAAATATTTTCACAGAGATGGTATTTACAAAAAACTACGCATTTTTTTTTTTTAATTCCAGGAAGACATGGGTGCTTATTCGAGTAAAGAATTTCGAGCTTCGTAAGGTAAAGGCCCTTTTAATATAATTTTCCAATAGGTATGTACTCAAATTGTTACGTCTCGCCCTCTTCGAAATTCTTTGTAGAAATAATTCTTCACAGCGATGGCTTTATGAAAATTCCGAGGATACTCCTCCTCGCCCCCCCCCCCCCCCCTGCTTATAGTATTGTACCTTATCGGCGTGATACGCATTAATTCTCACGTTATTCAACATCAAAGGGAGTTAAAAATGGATATTTATCGCTAAATTGTTGCGTGAGTGAGCTCTCGAGCTGAGGAGAGGGGACGAAGAATATAGTACGGCTAAGTGTAACAGAGGAGGCAGGCACGCATTGTGTGTAGTAGTAGTACAAGTTAACGCTCGTTCCTCTGCGTTATATGCATCACCATTTAATACCTGTGCTAGGTATATTACGCGTCGTAAGAGTGAACAGCCAAGTAGCTTGATTTAATTATCACGCGCTGAATAATCTTCTCTCCTAAGATATACCAACAATTTACAATAGCGTTACACATTTTACTGCTACTCGACGCCTTTACTATTTTAAGGGAATGCAGGAGAAGATTTTTAACACACATTGCGGTTGGTAAAAGTGAACAAAAGTTTTCCGACAGTTTTTTTGTGACGAGTGGACAGATTAAGTAAAGTAAGTGAACGTTTTTTTACAATGTGCGTCGATTATCTTTCGTGTAATTGAGTTTTCGAGAGTATTTTAAGTATTTCGAGAATCGCGATGAACGGACGTACGATTTAGTTTTATGTATGTGAATTTCAGAATGTTTTCAAAGAGGTGATGTTTTGATAAAATCGAGCGGCCATTTTGAGCTTTCGGGAGGTTTGTTGATATACGATTTTCTTTGTTTAATTGTACGTTTTCCATCGAAATTCGAGCGGACGTTCATATGTTTATGTTGCTAGTACAATTATCGTCTACAATTTCAAGCATGTGCATATATATATATATGCATACAGTAAGCGAAATAGTCGTTATTAGGGGATTTCGATTTTTCGGCCATATTGGTTTCCGGGAAATTGCGAACATTACCTATTTCTTCATTTCTCGTGCACTTTCGATCGAAATTCGAATGCAAGTTCATGTATTGGTATTATAATCCTGTACAATTTATATTTATTTTATTATTTCAGGATTGGAGGAAGAATATGTTACTAAGTATACTAAAAAACATAAGTATGGCATATTCGAAGAGTGACAGTCACGAAGATTTAGTAGAAAAAAAGGATGAGATGAAAAATAAGGTATGGGATTATTCGGCGTGGTAGTCTCGTTGGAAGGTTTCGTAACTACGCGCTTTCAAAAGGGATAACCAGGCGGCGAGGGTATGAACGGACAGGAGGAGAGCCTTCAAGATGCATTTGCATATATATGCATATCGGTTTGAAAGTGCACGTTTGCATGGCCCACTGCTATATATATATACATATATATATATATATATATAGGCTCCGTGACTCACCTTCATAAGAGTACCAACGACGTAGTCCAGAGGAAGCAGAGATGAGTTTTTTTTCTTCCTTTTCCGCCGTTATTCGACGTAATTAAAACATCCATGATTACCTCTTGCCTCATCCTTTTCCATTCCCCCAGCATCTCAACTCTCGCGCTCTGACCGAGTTTATCTGCTTCGGCTGAAATTATTAAGTCTGCATGTACGGCATAAACTTCCACTGCCAAGCAATTATCAAACTAGTTAAAATATGCAATTAAATCATACAATTTTAATATTTTCAAACTCAAATCTTCTCTCATCAATGACTTTGTCATGTTTTTTTAATTGGGGTTTCACCAATTTATGAAAATTCAATGAAATCAACGTGAAGTTAAGAAGAAAAATATATTTATTTTTTCCCAATCCGAACGCCGTGTAAAAAATGCGGAAATAATTTATCGCTGCTTTTCACAAAAAGAGAAACATTAGGATTTGTTTTAAAAAAAATGTATGTATATTTTCTTGAAGTAATTTTAAAAAAGTCATCTTGGAGAATTAAAGGAGAAATCTTTAAGGTTTTCATACGGTCAAATTTTTTTTTTAATGCCTGTTTTGAGAATACAATTTCCAAATTTTATTTTTGAAAAAAGCTCATAAAATTTACAGAGATTTTCTGTGAAACCTACACTTGAAACAAAAACTATATTTTTCAATCATTAATATTGTCCATTTTCCAAAAAATTTTTAACAGCAAACTTGTATTAAACTATTTTTCAATTATTCTTGACGGTCGAGGGAAGCTGAAAAATAACGATTTTTCTTTTAAACCTTTCAACGAAATATCTTATTAAAAAATGCAAAAAAAAAAAGAAAAAAAAAAATTGATGGTACACTTTGAGCTGGATACGAAAATGTAAGGATTTACGATGATGAGATCCATCTCTTTTGGTTGCTGGTGATCTGTAAATATTCGTTCCAGACGACGCCGACGAACAACGGGTTTTAAAGTTTAACGTAACGCGCTCTGGTTACCGGATAAAATCCCTGTGCGAGGGATCGATACTCGTAGATTGCTCGAACAAAACCTCAGGATTAAGTCGATCCGCTCTATCTTTCTCTGTCTGATTCGCTGTCGAAACTCTTGTCGAGGTCGCTTTTTTTTTTCTTTTTCTCAGCTTGTTTAAAAGCCTGAAGCTCGATTGAAGCTTTACCTATATATATATATATATATACACACCATCAACATCCACATATATCACCCACATCAACCCCTTACAAAATGCACAACATTTATTCCAATATAGTGCAGTACGCCGAGGATCGATATGGGCGTGTGCGAATATGAAGAGGGAAATCGGATGGCCCCAGGCATGCATCGTCAAGCCGCACTATGATTACGGTATAAACCCACGTGCCTTCAAGCTACTGCTCGCTTTACTCGCTGTGTACAGCAGTTCTGCATCCACACTCTATCTCTCCTTCTCTCTCTCTCTCTCTCTGTCTGCATTCAATAATGTAGGAGAGACCGGGGCAAAAAGACACTATTTTATTCATCATTTTTTTCGAGGGATTATTTACTCTCTGTTGTGATATATACGAATAATTTCAATGAGACGATGTTTTCATGTGATTTCAAATATTCAATGATTTCAATATATTTCAATGATTCGAGCCATTAATTATAATTTTTAAGAAGAATATCTCAGTTGTTCGATTGCTGGTAAGAAAATATGTGGGGAATTCCATTTGGTTTCGACATGGTTCGACTAAAATCCTAAAAAGCTCTAATTAAAAAAGAAAATTTAGACATTTTTAATTATCTACGATTTTTTTTAAACAAATTATCGAATGATATATTTTTTAAATCTGAAAAAAAATATAAAAGGCTTTTTTTTCGAAAATAAATATTGGGAGCCGAGCCGATTTAAAAAAAAAAAATCTGTATCATGTGAAAATAAAAAAATGGATGTACAAAATTGTAGGATTGCAAAAATATCTTCTACAGCCCTTTTTTTAGATCAGTCAGAGCATATTTAATTGCAATTTGATTTATTCAAGTCATTAATTAATATGATTATGTAAATTTTCAAAATAAACTTCGTCGCGCAATTTAACACCTAAAGTAGGATGTGTGTCAAACGGCCCCGGTCAGCTGTAATTAGGATCTTAAAATTATGGCGCACGCGGTGACCCGGCAACATTGCAAAACATTATGAACCATCGCATCTATCACGCAGCATGGAGCTTCTATATAAGGTGCATTCCGAGATCTTCGTTGTAATCTTTTTATCCGCTTCTGTTCTTTCAGAGTTTCACACTTTTATCTTGTTGTTAGCCGTTACATCCCTCATTTTTGTACTCGTTTCTTGATTTTCCGCTTTTTTCCTTTGTTTTTTTTTTTTTTTTCAACATCCGATGCAGAAAATCTTCTCCGGTGTTTTTCCTCGTTACATCCATTTTTTTTTGTTACTTTATTTTCATTATTTTGTTTATTCCAGAATCTCTAGTAAGCGCTTACCGAGATGCGTTAAAATGTGCATCATATCGCGTTCCGGCAGATATATCGACTTTGTAAACTTGCTTTTTTTTCCATTTTTGTATCCTTTCATGAAATTTTTTTTTTCGAGATTTTCGTGTTATACTCAAAATGGACTTCTATTAAAACGTCGAGGAAAGTTGTTTAAAAAATGTCTCCAGACTTTTAGTGTGAAGTTTGATATTAAATTTAAGCGAAATCGAATTTTTTTTTTTTTTTTTTATTGCAATTGCAATTTTCTTTAAAATAGGTGTAAATTCGTCAGATTTCTCTTAAAACTTTGAAATAAAGCTTCTCCAAAATTCCAGAAGAATTGGTTCCTAAAATGTAAAAGAAAAATTGCAGAGTCGTAAAAAAAACTCGATAACCAATGAGGCAGTAATGTGCAAATTTCTATACATTGCATCCTTTTTACTTACCATTTTTTTATTCCAGATTCTTGAGAGCTCGAGTAAAGCATGTCACACCTTCATCGTTGCTGTCGTTACATCGACCCAATTCTTCTTTCTGACTTTTTTTTCTTCCTTTTACATCGCTCGCTTGAGCGATAAGGAAAATAGTCGCCAGAGCTGACATCGCCATCTCCCGTAGCGTCTAACACTCCCTTTCGTGAGGCTTTCGCTCCATACAAAACGGCTAATTGGTATGTTGCCACTGTAAGCTACCGGCGTTGTATAAACTGAGCGCAACCACTACACCCTCGGAATACACAATGCACTTTGACCCTCTGAGCGCTAAGCGTCTCTAAAGGCGTGACTGAGCCTATGTCAGCCAACACATTTATTTATCAGATTGCACTGTCTGTGTGCAGCTTTTACAGATTAAAAAAAATGGTATTATACATGTACATGATCAACAGAGAAGAATTGTGAAAAAAAATACATTCGGAGTAAAATACGCTTCGGAGTAACGAGTGAGAGAAATAATGCGATTCCTTATTCGTACTGCTTTAAATAGAGTTTCTTTTTTCGTCATGTTATCTACTTGGAGGCTTCAAAGGACGTAATGTCGTTTGTGAATGGGAAGGTCTATGACAAACTTACTTTACGTGGGAGTAGAAAAGATTTTATTTCGGTCTTTCATCAATTTTTGCTTCCTCATTCTATCAAGAGAAGCCTCTTGATATCAGAAATGCCTTCGTCGGAAAATCAAATTTGTTTAAGCTCTTCATTTTATTATATTGAGTAATTTGAAAAAGGAAAAAAAATCTCTCTTTATAAAAAAAAAAAAAGAATATTTAATCGTATTGGGAATAGAAGGAAGAAACTTGAACAATCATTATTATTCCAATAGGCTCTCAAGATCTCTTTCAACACGAAGAAATTTCTGATTTAAAATATCCCGCGACCGCTAAAATAAACTTACTGATATTTACGAAATGGTGGCACTTCAGGCTTTGAGTTAAGCTATTTTATTTCATTAATACTGATGTTTAACAAAAGATGAAATAAAACAATTTTATATCGTATCACTTTACTCCATTACGGTTGGGATAAAGTACCTCATGTTCACATATAGACACTACTTTTATGTGTATCACGGTATGTGTACACAGTGTTGGGTGATACTGATAGAGTGAAGTGGGTAACGGATCAAATTCGTGGCTGGTTGAATTCTTCCGCGCATTCGATCATACTCGCGCACATCGGCTTATCGAATCACGCGGACTAGAGTTTGTTCGACGAAGTATTGCGGAAGTTTGCCTACCGTTGCCATGGCGAACCCGATGATATGTACTGTCACTCGATGCTGTGGACCATGAAGGCTCTATATCGTTTTTTTTTTTTTTCACAAAGCTTATTGGGGTGTCTACACCAGCCATGTAACGTCTGTTTTTCGACTATGCCAGAGGCACACTGCAGAAATCGCTGTCACTGACTCTATTGGAAACAAAAAAGAAAAAAAAATAGTGCAGCTTAATCGTTTTTTAAATTTTTTACTTCAAATGTGTCAGTTTTTGATTTTTTTTTTTTAGTTGATTAAATTCGTAATTGAGAGGAAAATTCCAATTGGATTTAGAACATTTATTAAGGCTGTCGCGACTAGAGTAACAATTATTATTTTGTCCTGTTTTTGATCTACGACTAATTGGTTTGGGATTCGGGAAACAAAATGGAATGCCCGATATTTAGCAGGTTGTTTAGCGGCTAACAAAAAGAAAAGAAAAAAAGGTTAAGAATAGATTATACTACATAATTTCTTCAGGTGACTGTCGCAGTGCTGAAGAAGTTATTTTAAGACGATAGTTTCAGTGATTCTTCAAGATTGCTTTATATTGCTCGGCGTTTAGATTCTTTCTCGTGCGGCAACAATTTCTCTCGCTTGATACATTGTACAAGACAGATACAGTTTCGCTGACGTCGGGCCGCGCGTGACCGTGTTCGCAAAAGAGAATAAAGCTGTGAAGCCGCCAGGAACGCGGCATAGACTTACGCCCCTCCACAGCCGTCAGGTTCGTGGCGCGTTTCACCAAGGGATGAGGAAGAGTCGGTTGTAGGCCAGCGGCGAAAGGCCGGTATATGAGGGCAGGGGGGGTGGTGAGGGGTGAAATAAATTTACGCAAGTTCGTTGAAGCTAGAACTATAGCATAGTAGTATATATTCCGGCTATACGGGCATCCACGTGATAAATGCGCGTTTGCTCGTGACATCCTTAATGCAATGGGGGGAGGACGCAGGGTACCACCTAACAAACTCAGTCGACGGCAGCTGGGATTCAGCATTTGCTATATCTCTCACCCAGACTCTGTCTAGCTTCCTCTAGGCCTCGTGATTATCTGCCCGTTATCACGAATTTGCTCGTACTTTTGTTTATAGCATTAACCAAACATGATAGAAGTTATTTGAAAAAAGAAAAAAAAACAAATTATAATATAGCACACGATTCTCATGGGATTGAGGAGCTCCTCACCCTTGACTCTGAGTGTCCTGACAAGAAAATCTCGAAAAACGAAATTTCACGAAAAAAAGAGCTTCCTCTATGATTAAGCAAAACGAACACATATTTTTACCCAAAGCCAGCAGAGCCTGGATACCGGAGTCGAGATAACGAGAAACACTTTCTTTTTTTTTTTCAAACTGCTCGTTTTTCCTCAAATTCATCACCCTTTGACGTATTTTTTTTCTGTCTTCGCAAGAGTATATTCGTAAAAATCTCGGCACTGGCAGAAGTTCACGTTCCCGTGTGATAAAGAGACCAAACGACAGTTCCTTTTTTTTTTATATTTAAACCACGAGCTCATGCATGTGATTACGTGTATGCTATCACACGCGATTATATACAGTGATATGCCGATGTGGAGCTGTAACTGTTCCACGATGCATACTATCTATCTAGTAGGAGCTTTTGGTAGTAACACGCGGTGACAGAGTACCATTCCCGCCCTGCTCGTAGCCCTCGCACTCTAGGCTCAGAGGCTCGTAGCATCAGCAACAGCACCAGTAGCAGAGCACCGTATCTGTATCGCGTTACCAACTGCGTGTAACGCGTCGTGTCGCGGTCCGCCCCGCGTCACAGAAGCTTGATACCCAGATTTGAAATTGGTATGTTCCGCGACCAAGATTACATACGCCTCGGCCCACCCCTGTCTCTCCTCCCTGAATATTCATGATTTAGCAAGTTGATACACCTCGCGATACAACGTACCTGTGCATGAATATTGAAGATCTTAGTCGTCGGGTGTGCGATGGTGTACTCACGCCTCGGTTTCACGGAATTATTTCCCATCTCTCGCTTTCTCGATAATCGCATGCCTGTATGTGGATCCTACAATTTGATTTTCATGATAAGAGTATTGATAGCATAATAGTTATTATTGGAATTCAAAAGTTACTATTAACTCTCAGTACTGTTGACTATTGGCTGTGAATAGTAACTATTTGAATAGAATTATTCGTAATAGTTGCTATTGATTGTTAATTGAACTGACTGTTGACAATGAGTGTCCTCTGGGTGTCCTGAAATTCCAATTCTTTCGTTGTAAAATCAAAGTTTCCTCTATGTGGAAGAATGGTCCTTAAACGTACATAAGTAAATGACTTTATTGGAACTAAAAACCTGTGCTATTATCCTTCCTGGTACAAGCACAACGTTATTATTACTTTGGACTCCCAAGACCATTCATCCCAAGACGACAATGTCGTGGAGGTGAATCGAGCTTTCCTCTCGGGTTTCTCCTAACTCTCTCTCTCTCTCCTGTTCAGGATTCTCAATTTTCTCCTTGTACATCTGCTGGGTCCCTCTGCGTTCCTCTGCTCCTCGCTCTATATCTAACTTGAACCTCTACATATGTATAGTCCAGGGCATCAGCCGGAACGACAGGCCAGGCGCTCGTCGGGTGCTGGAGCCCGAGTCATTTCCAATTTCAGCGTACGTACAATTCTGCGAGGTCCTTCGCGTACCACAGTGTACTACAGAGCTCTCAACTCCATCGAAATACAGTGAGACGAGAGGGTTGGAAGCACCAGCTACGCCAGTAAGAATCGTCTCTACGCAGTCAGCCTGATTCCGCAAGCCTGCAAGTCGCTCTTTATTACATCCGAACGTGAGATACGTATATATAGTCAGGGTCCTCGATATATAGATGAAAATAATGAACTCTTCAAGTGCATCAACGTGTAGTATTACCAGACACACCACAATGCCATTCAATTAAAATGTTATCAAGCTTTTACACGGAATATTTCAAATATTTCTAGCGAAACTAATTATTTTAATGTGTATAAAACATTTCAGAGAAATATGTTCCACGAGTCTAGTTAATTATGAACGTAACAAGTCGATTTTTGTCTTTTCCAAAAGTAAATTATTTCGCTGTTAAAAGAAGGTGCAAATGAATTTGCATTTTGATGCAATACAACACCATATTTTTTTCAAGGTGTATGTCGTTCCAATAAATCTTTTGGAAGGAATTAAATTCAATGTCTCGGCTATATAATTCCTAATACGAAAGGTGACCTGCATTACCCGATATTTCTTACTGTCGGTATAGGCCTTGCTCCGATCATACGTATGTTAACTGCATCGACGCAACCAGAGCATTCCTGGATACCCGGAAAACAATGGACAATTAATGCCACGATATTCCTGAACGGACAGAGTTAGATTCCGCAGACGTAAGAGGAGCCTTCCTCTATTCACCGGTCTTGACTATTATATACTATACCCGACAATATATATAGTTTAGTGGAAGTAGGAGAAGCGCAGCTCGGGTATGCGAACCGTTTCAGCTCTTCACAAAGCCGCGAATACTATACCCCAAAGCGCCAAAATTCTTCCTGAAGATATACCCAGCCCCTCTCCCGCCTACTTCACCCGCTGATAGATTCTCGATAACGCTGTTACGTTGCGCTTCATATACGCGGTATGAAACGTGCGACGGAGAAGCTTTGATCGATCTATATAGATATATAATATAATAATAGCGGGCGCTCCATTCCCAAGCTAGAGATTGTATTCCAAGCATCTCCGGTGAAGAAAAGCACGAAATAACGTAACTAACCTGTGAAATTCAAGGAAAGCAGTTCCCTGGTCATTCCTTTTTATTTCGCTTTTTCTCGCAATTTTCTATCTTAGAGAATTCTCTCAAACAAGATCAACGTCGGCAAATTAAATCACCACGCAGCTTTGGAGCAAAAGTTTTTAAGCATTTTCTGCAGTTCCTCAATGAATATTTTATAATATTTTATTAGTGAAATTTCGAAGAAGAAAAAAAATTACTCTGCAAGGAAAAAATTTACTACAAAAGTGGGCATATTTTTCAGCGAAATATCTCGCAAGTTTCATGAAACTCACGACATGTGATTCATTTAACTGGAGGAATACAATTTCAGCAGACATTGGCAAGTTGCGCAAGCTTATTTAGCTTTTCTCTGGGAGGCAAAACGCATTTACGAGCTATTATCGTTGCAACTGCTATTCAAACTATTAGAGTGCAAACTATTCAATGAGATCGTCTTTTCGCATGAAGACTTTAAGACATGACGCTCTGAACAGTGTCATGCGATACATACACACGTTGGAGAATCTACCAAAGTGTCGTCTTGATTGAAACATCAAACTCATGGGCAACTCGGGGTATCAAAGGTAAATTCCATATCAAGCATCTAAAGTTTGAAGTTCAAGCTCTCTTAACAAGTGCTTTGTTTCAAAGCAGTTGGATAATTTGCCTCGTGTAGCTCGCAGTTCAAAGAATTATTTATATTCTCATAAACTTCATTTGTCTCTACATAGTGTATTAACCATTTGAAGCATACACTTTTTCTCACATACAATTTATATGAAATTAAGTAATCGACCAAGTTGCCAAAATGCAGAAAGTTACTTGATTTGGATTAAACTCAGTACTCGAAGTTTTTTGGAGTGTGTAATTACGAGTCTATACTAAAAAATTCAAAAATTCAGTCTGTGTAAAAATTCACTGCCAAAACAAGCAAAGGAATGTTTTCTTTTTCTACCGATAAATACTCTTGTTTATTGACAATTATTCAAGCTGTTGATCAGGGCTACGAATCATATGACAATTTAGAAGTGAAGGTGTGTATATTTGAGATATTCCGTAAAATATCGAAACTTATCTTGGTTCGCTCCTCGTAAAAACACACCTATACATTTTTATGCCAGTACAGATATACAGGATGAACTACAACTGAATGCCCCGGAAGTCTGACGGTAGGATCGGAGTATAAACCTGCAATTTCCCGTTTCTTCGGGAGAGCGTGCAATTTCCAAAATCGCAGCCTTTCACATTGGATCGTCGACGACGACGACGAGTGAGGAGGGCCAAATGCTATACAGAAACGGGAGAGACATAGAGTCTTGAGTTTGCAGGACTTTCCTCTGGATCTTCACTCGGTGGTACTCCATCGACAACGAAAAAGATTTCCACACATGGAGTGTACGTTCGTCTACTTTCTCCTATACTTTCTCGTGAAGCGAGCTTTTTCCTATAGGAGATACGTGTCCAGCCTGCGGACGAGCAGACATTGCGACGTGCGACTGGATTTTCCCTTTTTCCTTCATCCCTCTCTGCAACCACATAAGGATTCTTGGCTCACCATCTTCCACTTCTCTTCTCTCTATTCTGCAACTGAAGAAGCTCAAAACGCAGTACTGCTAACCTCGGTTACCGTATATACGCTTAGTTTGAGCGAACGAGACGAGTACGTGTTCAGTATAATTACACCTCTCTTCTACATTTCTTCAATGTATGCGCACATGCACCAACGTTTGTAGTATGAGAAAGTCGTTATCTCGACATCTTAAATTTTTGCACGTGGCTTTCCGTGAGAGCTCTTTACGTTTTCGCTGGGCGATGTTTTAAACTGTTGGCCCCTTGGCGTTACTGTGAAAAACAGTCGGACCTTGCGCACATTGCTTCCTCATTTTCCAGCTTTTGCACAGCTTATACCTTCAGCATGTTCACTAATTTTGGCTTCCTCGTAGAGAGAGCCTTGAGAAAGGATTTAAAAAAAATGAGGAACCACAACTGCGGAAACTTGTTTTAAATAGTTTCGTAATTTTTTAATCGTGTTATCGAATCTAGCCAAGCTTATTCCCAAATATTCTTCACCAGTTTCAACAACGCCCTCGAGAATCGAGCACCTCCTAATTAAATGTTCAGCCCATCGAAACCTACGAGCTCAGCTCAATATACCAATATCACTAAAAAAATGCATTAATTATTAGCAAACTATAGCCAATGTCGTAGAATACAACAACTTCATCGATTTTTAACATATTTCGTAACAGTCATCCTTGGACGTGTACAAAGTTATAGGCAGTCCTCTTTTATTTTTCGAAAATGGAAGCGTTTATGGTGTATGCTTTTGATGAATTTTCCTGTTTTCACTATATAACCAACAACGAGCAAACAGGCTTGAATCTATGTTGATCCATAAGAGGATAACATGCAAATGAATGATTTGCATGAACCGACCTATCATTAATGGAGGCTAATCATCCGTTGCCCTACGTATGGTTTCTCGATTGGATTATGCAGGAACAAAACCGATTTTCGTTGCATTCTATCTCCAGAAATGTTATTATTTTCTCCATATTACACCGTAATACACCTTATTATTATTCATACTCTTATTAGCACTTCAGTGTTATCCACAATGTATACTTTATAATTTATCTGCATTAGAATATATAAATCATGCAATTTATTTCAAATGCAATTTAACAATAGAATCTTAAATGACAAAAAATTTTTTGTTAAATTCAGAAACGAAATTATTATTTATAAAAAAAAAAAATATTTTTTACCGAACGTCCAACAATAGAAATTTTGATAAAACTTTTAAACAGTTAACCCTAGTGATGTAGAAAAATAAACTATATATTTATCGTTAACAAACTATTAACATTAATAATATTTAAAAACTTTACACTACGAGTAAGCAAAAGGGAATGAATTAATAGCATAATGGAAACAGTAATATGTAAATTAAGTAAAGAGAATTAAATGTTAAAACGAGAGTAAGCTATACTAGGAATGTTTCGGCTAAAGATGTAGGGTACGTGATACGACGGAAATTCGTGAGTCTCAGCTATAGAAGAGCGTGCGAGCGACGGTGCTTCGCGATAGTTCCAAGTACATTAAGTGCATTAAGGGACGACACATGCAAAATTGCGCGGCTGTAACAGCGCACAGCCGGGGCCACGATTGTGGTTGGGCGGGGGCGAGGTTTGAGGTGGGATGCAGCATCTCTGTGCTCTCCCTCCCGTTCAGGGTTCCGGCGTACCACGAAATTCATGCTCGGCTAATCCAAGCTCTCGTGTGTGTCTGTGTGTGTCTGTGTGTGTGTTTCACTATACGTGGCAGAGGCGTGCTTCATACGCAAAATTTTAACCCGTTATTATACGACCGTGAATCTTTGATACTTTTCGCTAATGTAATAAAAACAGAATAATATTTTATGCAAAATCTGCAATGTAATAATAGTCTAGTATATGCAGACTGCAATGGTTGCATTTAACATTTCCGTAATTACGATTTTATGTTAACTTACAGAAAGACTTTATTCCCAAACTGCACGTGAACATTTTAATCATTAATTAATTATGTTAATTCATTTTCAAGAAAATTCAAAACATATCTTCACATTTCATTGAAGTTTGCAATTTTCGAAAAATGTGCTGTGCGCGCATTGTATTTAATATTTTTTTACAAACACATCTATGTGAAAGTAGGATCGCTATTGAATTTGGAATTAATCGACAAATAGGTTCGGATTTTCATGCGATTGTGAACTTAAAAAAAAAAATTCATTTTGCTCTAACTCACGTCAAATTTCACCAAACGAACTAAAATTTATTTACACATGAAAATTTTGGAGCAATATGAAGTTTTTAAAATTTAAACAGATTATAGTTTAGAAAGATATCATATATATCTTTAATTCCAATATTTAAATTGAAAAGCTACAGCGAGCCACAATAATCTTAATAAATAAATAATTTTGAAGTACAGTCGGATGTGAGTGGAGACATAAATAAGGAGATTGAAATTTAATTATCAATTTCCCTTTCACTACACAAAATCCTAATATCTATATAAGTATAGTTTGCACCCACTCACCCTTATCTGCCTAACTTTCTCTCTCTTTATGTCGTCAGCGAGCAAGCAGCACCCCCTTCGGATACTCGAGAATTTGCGCCTCCTCGCGCTTACCGAGAGCAATGGGCGGCAGGGGGTACGTCTTCGTCGTGGGCACAGAGCGTTCCTGGCGGCCTCACCGACACAGAGACATCGGCACGCAAGCTAAGGCACAGCCACATTCTATCGCGCCCTCTTTGTCGTTCTTGGCACACTAGACCACAAAGACGGCCCGTTTAGATTCCCTCTCGTCTCTCATCCTCTCTCTCCCCTTCTCATCTCGCTCTCCGTTAGCTGTCCTACTTCAGCTTTTACATCCCATTTTCACTTTCCTGCTCACTCTAACCAAGGCTCCGCAGCGATTTCCTCATGACCACCTTCTCCTCTCCGTGCAGGCTTCTACTCCACCTCGGGCTCTCTGTTCGAGCGCAAGCATCCGACGGGCCAACCGGACTGCCACACCTCTGTACTTTCGTGTGTATAAGTGCATCAGAGGGTGCAAGGTGCAGGATAGCACAGCACAGTCACAGCATACACACAGCATGTCGTATTCACTTGTGAAAACGGCGAGCTCTCGTATCATGCAATGATTCCTCGGATGGATCACGACTCTCAACGATCGAAACACTTTTTCCTAGTTTTTTTTTTGTTGGCTTCGGGAAAAAGACCAACGTTTGTATGATAAAATTTTGCCTTTGCATTTTATGCTCTTGTTCACTGGAATTTCGATTATTTATGGCTGTGTTAAATCCATAAAAATAATTGAATGTGGGGTAATATTTACTCCAGATAATCGATTGCTTTTTAATTAAACCGATTTGTATTTTGTTTGTGAAGGGTAATTTCAATTTTATCCTCGTGAATTCACAGAAGCTGCATTTAAAAAAAGTACTGGGCTCTACTGTAAATTTTGGAAAAAAAAAAAAACAAAAAAGTAAAAATGTTTGGCCCTCCAAATATATTTTACTCACTCTCTCAATATTTCTATAGGGCCTATACATACCACTGTAATTTATATGAAATTAAGAGCACAATAAGAATTAGCATGTAAAGCAATCAAATGTTTGATATTTTTGCTTCGCCGTAGAGTGGCTTCGTGAAAAATCGAAATTAATGAAGTAGCAATGTGCAGAGTTCAACTTAGCAACTTTTTAAAATTCTACTACTACTGTTTAAACATTATGTATATGCTATATTGACATTCGATATGTTGATTTTCCTATTGAAATTATACCCAAGGTTTTATGTAAAATTTGTATACAATTCCAATATCATTTTTCTACTTGGGAGGTGGTTACGCGAGAGGAGCCAGAATAAAAGTACGGAGAAACTGAGGAAAATCGAGTGAGAAGGAAAAGGTCAGAATGAGAGCGAGCGGCAGAGAAGAAGTACCACGAGTTGGGCCGAGTGGCGGGGGGGTTAAAGGGTGGGAAAGCAGAGCAAGAGGGAAATTTTACGCGAGACAAAGATAGATACTACATGGAGGTCGTGCGGATATGCTGGCTGCGGGAATAAGAGTGGCTTTGGGAGTAACAGAGACAGGCAAAGATGCCGGGATAGAGAGGCAATGCTCGAACCGAGTAGCACCAGAAGCACCCAGCAGTCCTAGTAGTAGTAGTAGTAGTAGTAGGAGTAGTAGTAGCAATAGTGGAAGTGTGGGTGGCGACCGAACAGCCGAACTTCCGAGCTTGCAAGAGGGAGACACTCGCGCAACGGAGACGAATGGTGCACGGATTCAGTCACCGCCCGGTTCTCGGCGCGCACGGTCTCCGAGAGGCGTTCATCTCGTTTCTCTCTTCAATATCATCCGAAAAGACAAACGAAAAATAAAATAAAAAAAAAGAGAAGAACAAAAAAAAAATTTCGAATAAAACAACGAGATGGATTTTCGTTAATTTGCCACAATTATGACAATGTTGTGTAGCGTTAAAATATTTAATTTTTTTTTAGTCACTTTTTAGGAAATTTAGACATTTTTCGAGCATCGTACAATTTTTGGTGCACGATAGAGGAATAATTATCAAATAATTTTATATTTAAAAAAAAAAAAAACAAATAAACTATTCGAAAGAACTAAAAATTTATGGAAAATTTTGTTGGATGTTTATTAATTAAGTGCGTGCGTGAAAGTTAACAAAAAAATTCTGACATTGTTTTTCATGAATTGTGGTTGTAATTAGAATGTAAACTTTTTTTTTTTTTTTGCTGTGCTTGATTTGATAGAGAGTGAAAAATCGATGGATTTTAAAACAGACCAAAGTGTATGAAAAGTTTTTTTTTTCTTGGTGTTGCAGTTTGTATTTGGGGAAATGGCAGAGTTCTGAACACACACACACACATACAACGGTGAGTCCAATTACGATACTTGGCTTTGCCACGAACATTGATAATGTTAATATTAATGTTGGACATTTTTTTAATTTCTATATCAATTATTAACATTTATGTTAACTGTTTGCTGATTAATAAATTATCATCAGACGGTCCATTGATGACGTAAAAAAATGTAATGATGATGTGCCCCATTAAAATATTTGCATTTTTTCAATCAAAAGTAATTTTTTTAAATCTTGGCAGCAGACACAAAATTTGAATCACAAAAAATTATAAACATTTCAGTTTTGGTCATCCTAATGAAGTGATTTATTTTCTTGCTCTTTACAATTATGATATCTCCTAATTCTCAGCAAAAAAAACATTCGATAGATTTTAAATCAGATTACGACGATATATAAAGAATTTGTTTTGGTTGTTAATGTGGTTGATTTTTGGGGAAACGGAAATTAAATAATTTCCAATTACCAGTGGCTAAATTTTAATGGCGCTGCTCTTGCAATTGCTAAATGGATGCCAATCATTAAAATTCACGTTGACTATTCGTTGACTAATAAATGATCATCAGGTGGTCCATTAATGATTTTACAATTTTTGATAATGATAGGATTAAAATATTACTAAAATATGATGATGACAGGTTTAAAATGCATTTTACAACAGACAAAAATGTTGAATGACAAAAAAAGATAAATATTTCAGTTTTGGTCATCACAATGAGTCGTTGTATTTTCCTGCTCTTCGAGATAATTATGATTATATTTTTCATTAGTCAGCCGGAAATTCAGGTTATCAGTGTGTATGAAAAGTTTTTTTTGTCGGTGTTGCGATTTGGTTTTGAAGAAATTTTCGAGTTTTGAACGCATACACAACACACTGGTGGGTTCAATTACGATGCTATGTTTCACCACCAAGAAAGTGATAATAATATTAATATAATGTTGGAACAAATTTAAATGGCGTTACCGGAGTGTTAAAGGGGCGATAATACTCTGTTGCAACGGGCTGCTGTCCCTAATTCCCAAGAGCACGAAATAACAGAAGTTTGCCAAGTGCCCTTAAAGTGCCATTTATATATATATATATATATATATATACATATATGTATATATGTATTTGCGAAAGGTGAGATCGAACGGCCATTAACATCGAGTAGTCGTCGCTTCTTTTTAAACTTTTGTGACACGAGATACGGTGATCATTCATCATTCTTTGAAGCTTCGGTGATACTCCTCAGTGATGAGGAAAGAAAAAAAAAAAAAAAAAAAGAGGGGGCGGGAAAAATGAGAAACATGGAAAGCCTTATGAACAGGTCGTGTAATAAATCACTTAAATTATCGAGTTTCTGTTATAACTCTCACACCCTCTCTCTCGCTCTATCCACCGTCTTTCGTCTCTCGTACCGTCTGATCCTGTTTATGAAAAAAATGTGCAACAAAAATTGCGAGATTTACTGGTAGAGTTATTTATTAAAAAAAAAAAAAAAAAAAATCAATGACCACGTTGGCTCGCAAAATTAATTAGTCTGATTTCATATCATTATTCATTAAAATTTACGATAATTTTTTAAAATTTCAATCAATTATCGAGTGGTAGTTTATTGATGACTTTATAATTCTTAATTATTCTATAGATGAGTGGAGACATATTGAAATACAAAATTTATTTTCAAAAATCGTAATATTTTTATTCTGTTTATCATATAGTGAAGTATTATTATTTTTTTTTGTTATTACTAATTTATATTGAACCCGTCATTTTGTATTTTCTTTTTTTTTAGTTCTTTTTTCGTAATTCAAATCAAATAAATTTTTGTATTTTTCTTCGACATTGTAATTAGCAGCCTCAAAAAACCCCGAGTATCATATTTCAAGTCAATCGGACATAGTGAAAAATGTATGCTTCAAAGGATTAAAGGGATGGCGTTAGGGGTTTGATTTTGACTTTTGCGGGGTGGTTTTCGCCAAGCCGATTTTTTTCCCCAACTTTCGTTAGTGACTGAAGGTGCTTGAGTGCATTTTTAATTTTTTCAAAAAATCTAATTCGCACTTATGATTTTTTTTTGTTGTCTTTACCCGATCTTGGAGGTTTTTTTTTATGGTACGTCATCATGGGTTCAGGCTGCGATATTAGATCATGACAATTTTTTTGCAAATAAAGTATATGTTTATCTTTAAAACGAGCCCAAACCCGCTGGAATCGGTCAATTTTTGTAGAAGTTATGATTTTTCAAAGAAAGTTAGACGTACGTGTCCCACTGACCGTTAAAAGGGTTTATCCTTCAAGAATACTAACGTTATTATTTTACATAAGTGTCATACTGTGGAATAATAGGTGCGAGCCATGATTTAATTACGACGGTAGAGGGTTAATTTGCAATAATACACTGCCGAATATATAGGTGAGAGGGGTGAATTCACCGCAGAACTCTAACCCCCCCAATTACATTTGATTCGGAATCAGTATGTAGCTTCCTCGTAGTTCCCTCGGGAGATTCCATAGTCATCGTTAGTATCAAGTCTCCCGTACGTGCTTGGTGTATAGTAGAAACTTGAATTTTCCAAGTGAACTTGGAGCTGGGAACTGTTAGTCGACGTTGACTAGAAGCTATTCCAAGCGTGGAACATTAATTAATTTATCGAGGTTTGAGAAGGATGAGGGGGATGTTGTGCATTGGAGAACAACGCTCCACTCCCCCTCCCCCCCGCTCCCCCCTTTCCTCCTTCTCGAAAACTTAACTGCAACTAACTAATAGTAATACCTGTCACAACAGAGTCGAATCCAATTCGAAATTACCCAAATTTGATGAATAAATGGATGAGTGGAAAAGCCCGTCACGCAGATTACTAAATGTTTGATTTAAAATTTTTAATGTAAACAGGAATGCACATCGTGGCATCATCACGCAATGTGGGCATATCGAGATTATTGTATCGAAATAATATTCCTCATGTCGATTGATTGAATTCAACGTTGAATTAATTTGAACAAACTTTATGTTAAACCATAGATTGAATTTATGGACTAGTGTATGACCTGTAGAAAAAAAAAAAGGTGACGATTGTTCATGACTGCAAATCAGTTATACTAATTATTTTATGAAATATGAACGTATTTCAGCTTACTTTTTTCGGCCTTTTTTTAAACAATAACAAAAAGAAATGGAAAAAAATGTAATTTTACGTTGCAGCTAAAAAAATGTTGTATGCAACACATGATTTTTGAGAATTTTTTGCACATTCCTCGTAATTCGAAAAAATGAAAATTCAATTATTATAGATTAAAAAAAACTTTTTTTCTTTTGTTTTCCTTTTTTTTGTTTGGCTTCAATTCGTATGTAAAAATGGTAACAGGAGAATATTTTTTATTGTACGTGAAAAAATTCTCACCGGACTTAAAGGTTCTTTGATTGACAAACATATGAAAGTCGGTCAACTAAAAGAAAATTCGGAATATAGGTCTTGTCGATGAGCGCGATTCACTCTTATCCCTTGTGTATGAAAGCTCCGATGATTAAGTTACATTTACAAAACTTTATATCTGTATAGTTTCGCGGTATTATATTATTCCTCCTCTTCCACATTATCCTCATCCTTTTCATCCACATGCCTGTGTCCCTCCTCCACTCGTAATTTCTGTACGTGATCGCAACGTTATCCGGGACACTTGTCGTGTCCCGGACTGTTATACTTCGTACTCGCTCGCTCTCAGCCAGCCACATTTGAACGTGGAACGAGAGGACCCGCCTGCTCGTACGTCACGAAATTATTCGAGGATATCCTTCTTCGCGGGGAACAAGGTAATATTTCGTCGCTCGAGAGGTAGCCCTGCTCATCTCTCTCTCACTCTCTCTCTCTCTCTCTCCCTCTCTGAGGCTCGTTCTCTCATTCGCTCTACTCTCACATTCGACCCTTCCACTATTCCGCAGTGGTAACCAGACCAAAACGCTGCGGGGAATCCCGGTTGTCGCGGGTCGCCCACGGGATTTATCACTTTTGGTACCTATTTCTTGCTGGACGAGCACGATACTCCAAAATGTTACGTTTTTAAAAGCTAAACGCATTTTTCAACATTTCCAAGGAAGTATAAATTGTCGACTTCGAAATCCTTCAAGAATCTCTACATTTTTTTACCGAAGTTTCATTTTTCTCGCAGTTAGCGGAGTTTCAAGATTTTCCACTCACATTAATTGCATAAAAAAATATTTTTTTATAAATTTGATGGAAATCAAGCAGGAATTTTTTATTTTAAAGAAATAAAAAATTATGAATTACATCAAAGCTATAATTATGAAGACTTGAAGATCTTTTTTTTTTTATGATTAATTTCGTAGTCTTAATAATCTACAGTAATTTAATTTAAAAACGCAATCTAAATACTTTTCTTTTTAATGCGTTTCTCAAGTCGGCTTTAATTGAATTTTCGCGGTTGATAATTTATTGAAATAACGTCGTTATGTCGTGCAAATATACAGAAAATGTATAAATATAATGCTTATAATTTTAGTATTTCATGGAAGCTGTAAAATATTTTCTTTTTTGTTTTTTTTTTAACGAAAGTATAGCTGTTTATTCTGTAATGTTAGGAGAATGAAACGACTCTGGCATCGTGACTGAAGCAGATACTGACGTTAAGGACAAACAAACGGGAAGCGTATTAAAAAATAAACTAGAGATTCAAGTGCTTACAAACAAAGAATTGCAAGGGAAATAGATGCCAGGGTTCTTGAGTAAAAAGTACGGCGAGGTGCTGCAGTCAGTTTTACCATTCTGATGAAGGTGTGCACAAGTTGCTTGTGTTTGTTACTCAGCAACTTGCACAATTATTCTTCTTTTTCTTTTATTATATTCAACGCAGCGTTCTTTCGTATCCTTCACGACTTTTCTAGATATTTTCATGAAGTATATTATTGAAAATGAAGTGTCTAAAGCATAATATCCAATTTAGAAACGGGAAGCATAATGTCGAGTGTCTGGAGAATTTAGTAAGCATTCTGAGTTAACAAACCAGATATAAAGAAGCCAAGTATCATCTCCGTCAACTTGAACATTTTTTTTTTTTTCATACATTTTTACGTTGACTTCTAATTTTTACGTGTAACGCAATTCAGATACGACTGAATGATATATGAGAAATTATAAATTACAAATTAATTTGATGTCATTAATTCGAGATTATTAACATTAATCTGTAAAATTGTAATCAAATCCGAAAATAAAGTTCCAACTTAACTTTTAATTTACAACTGCAAATTCGAATTAGGATCGAATTTTTGCAAGTAAGTTTTCGAACTTCAGACTTCAAGACAATTTCAAATATGAATAAGAAACCCGTTAATTTCCAAATTCTTTTTTTTTCATCACCCTACTTGATGTCTCCGCGAAGGTCGAAATCCCGGAAATCCATATTTCCGAGAGTCCACGCTTTTTTTTTTTCAAGGGCCAATCACTGTAACGTTTAACCTGGGTGTAGCCTCGAGCTAGCCAAGCGACGATTTAAAACTTTGTTCGTCTCACCCTTGCACCTAACGTCCCGTTCTCGTGAGTTCTTTCTGCCTATCTATATCGTCTAACGTTTTTTTGTCCCTTTCTCTGTCTCTCTCTCTCTCTCTCACTCTCTCTCTCCCTTTCCCTTTTCATCTTTTTCTACGTTTCTACGCCACCTTGTTTGCCTCGAGTTACTCTACTTCTACTTCTTCTTCTGCTTTTCCTCCTCGCTCTGTCCGTGTATATTCCCCGAGGCGCCCTAAAAGCTGCCTTCTTTCTCCCGTTCATTCGTTTTATTTCCTCAAACTTTCTTTTCCCTTCCTCCCTCGTTTTTTTTCTTTTTATATTTTTTTCGCGACACTGCCGTGAGCCCAAAGCGCGAAAGTTGTACGCGCAAGCGAACCAGTGTTGTAAGCATTCCTATACGAGATCTCTCCAAGCTTGCAGTCTTGGTATATCTCGGTTCAGCAATGAGACAGCGAGGCGCAAGGAATTTCTGCTTTTACTCTTCATGTGTACACCACACCGAAGTAATACGGACAAGCGTTTTGTTGTGCGAGAGCACCTTGAACGGGTTTTTGCCGCGCGTCTCTTGGCCATATTCGCAGGAACGGTATTTTTTTGTTGTCGTCGCTGTTGTTGTGGTTGTCAGGAAAACCCGCACGTTTTCGGTGCTGCGGTATATGAGAGTTTGTTCCGATGCGATGTCTCTCCTTTTCCTCAGTGTGTGTGTGTGTACGAATCGTCGGCAACCGCGATAATAAAAAAGAAACAGATGGCAGAGTGTGTTGGACGCTCATTCTCTGCTCTGGACGTAAAGGAACAACTATACACTTTTCTTTCGATGTTTTTGTTTTCTTTAAAAATGTCCTTTCTTTTTATGCAGTCTGGACTGTTGATTCTGGACTGATGAATTCTGACTTTCTTCCTTTTTGGCTTTGTCTTCGGGGTATCTTCTTTTTGCTCTAGACAACAATGTCGGAGTGTTTAAGAATAATATAGATTCGTATTTTTTTTTTCTAGCTGACAATATATATATTTTTGAAAATCTAAGTTCGATCTCGAGTTCTCAAGATTCTTAAAATGGAATCGATATGGATTGACTCTGATTTATATGATTTTAAGCATTTGAAAAAAATATTTACTGTTACTTTGAAAATGTGTAATTTTCTCTGAAATTCCGATAACAAAATCGTCAAATACACGAATTCTGAGCAGACTTAATTTCCTCAGTCGTGGCAGAGCGAGGAAAATGGTTATCAAAGCGTGTAGCTGATTGATTTTCAATGTGTACCTTATCAAAGAACAACGCCAGCCACAAGCCTATCAAAAATCTTACCATTGAGAAGGTTTTTTTGCACGACCACCTTTTCTTTGTGAAAATCTATCGTCGATCAACAAAAAGCAAGACATATTTTTTGTCAGTGGGCTCTACCAGCGAATACCGTCTAACGATCCCGTTTGGCGTGTCCGACATCGTCATGCTACTACCAGCATGCGAGAGAAAGAAATATCCAAGAACTTTCTTACAGGGTAGACTGGGGTGAGATGCAACAGTTTTTTACATCTTGGCAATTTTTAGTATGAAGACAGACGATTACTCATAAAAACGTCTATGGATTTATAGTCTGCGAACGTATACCTTAAATATTGCACGTGCTTTATCCCTGTAGCACTATCGATTTTTGCGAGAAATATCTTATTGATAACAGTCATGCTAGTGTTGCAATTGATTCGAATGTTGGGAACGTTGGCAGTGCCCTATTTGTGGGCCAAAAATCAACGCGATCGATCGTTGCGTTCTCGAGTTATAGATGTTTGAATTATCAGAGGTCAACGTTCTAAGTCCAGTCTTAATTTAGAACTTAAGTTTGATCTTACGAGTGAAGTTCGATCTTACGACTGAAGTTGGATCTTACGACTGAAGTTCGATCTTACGACTGAAGTTCGATCTTATGACTGAAGTTCGATCTTACGACTGAAGTTCGATCTTATGACTGAAGTTCGATCTTATGACTGAAGTTCGATCTTATGACTGAAGTTCGATCTTATGACTGAAGTTCGATCTTACGACTGAAGTTCGATCTTACGACTGAACTTTGAATCTTCATTATGAGAAAACTTTTCTTTTATGGTTAAAAATTTGACTGAAAATTCAACTATAAAATATTTCTACAACGATCAGGGTTGTCTAGTGTTGAAACTGACCCCTGTTGCAATTGACCCCACTCACCCGTATAGGTCGTTCCACGCAGATATAGACGTGAGGGGACCAGTGAAGAATTCTCTTTAACCCCTAAGCGAATACTCAAGGTTGATAAATTGCCTGCCGGATATCGTTCTTCTCTATACCATGTAATGCTATGCCAACGTTATGTGTGCTACTATTGCTGCTCTGGTTGTCGACCATCAACCGTTCAACTCCGCATTTTGTTCCCTCGCCGCGGGACCTTTTTCGGCAAAAAAAAAAAAAAACTTTCTCGACGATATGTGTCTGGGAAAAGTATGGTATTATGAGAATAAAAATGGTTGGTATAGCGGTGGAAAGGTGGAAGGAGTGGTTTGCAGAGGGTTTGCCTATGTGGTCCATATCCTATTCTTTCAAAAGGTGGTGGTGCGGCGGGGCGTGCGGGAGGGGGTGAAAAGCGTTCGGGCACACACGTATATAAGCCGGTCACGAAAACTTTTCTCTCTCTCTTACCCTTCAACGGAAAATAAAATATCCGGTCCCACGTTTCATATACCTACAGTATTATTTACCGTGAAAATATCAGAAACTATGAGTAGAAGTGACGATCGTAAAGTCTCAAGTTTTCGGCTACTGTTTATTATTTGCTCTGTATGTGTGCCATCCCTCGGGGTTACGTTGTTGCCTCGCAAGTCGAGCTCTTTTATATAGCCGAGTTTTCAAGGAGGCTTATATCCCAAGCATCCCACTTTAAAATCGACGGGTAAAGCACTGTAATCCCATTTTACGGAGTATCTGCATTTTTTAAATGCATTACTGTTGTTTAAACAGAGTGGGGGTAGATTAGGATTAAAGAATGGTTTTTGTTTTTGCTCTTTTTTTTTATAATTGACAAGTGTAGAACAAGGCAAATATTTTTTTTCGATTTTTGCGAACCAATATTTATTTGTTTTGAATATTGATTATATTATTATATTGATTATTCTATATCCAGAAATACTGTAGCATTGATGTTGGGTTTCAAAATGAGAGGGTCAGAATACATGTGGCTGAAAAGTGAATACCTTATATTTGAAATTTGTGTTTGTCTGCCATTCCTGATCTTCCAAAAGTTAAACTGTAGGATTGCCATGAAAGGGGTGACTTCCCACAAGTTAAATTGTAGGGTTGCCAAATAAGGCGTAACCTCCCATAAATTAATCTTATACGGTAGCGAAATAAGGCGTAATCTCCCATTAGATAAGTTACAGAGTTGAAAAATTCGGGGTGACCTTTTATAAGATGAGTTATAGACTCAAGAAATGAGATGTAGCTCTCCATAAGTGAAATTAAAGGATCAATAGGTACGGGGTGGCCCTAAGTTAAGTTACAAGGTTGACAATATATTGTTATGTACAATTATTTTTTATATTCATTTCATGTGGGCACAGAACCATTTCAATAACTCCACTCTCCCATAATAGTAACCAACGAGTATTTTTTTTTGTCAGCGTCTACTAAAACAAACGAACAGACGAAAAAAAAAGAAATTTACCAGGAAATTAACTTCTGGTGAAGTATTTTTAAATTCCATATATTAGCCATAGAAATGTTACTGTAGTGCGGTCAGAATATTATGTCGAAAAGTGGTGAAATGCCAAAAGCATGAGCCTTTTACGTTCCACTCCCGGGATCATGTAACATTGTTAAAAATAATAGGATCAAGTTTGGTGGAATCGAAATAGTTGCTGATGGTGAATGGTCTTTGATAAAGGTAAACCATTATTTCGGTGAAATATAGAAAATATAGAGGTCGAATGCGGTGGGGGAGGGAATCAAGGTTGTACGCTTATTTTCCAACTGTGTGCACGATGCGCGAGGGGGAGTTTTCTACCTTAAAGCTGCTGGATCCATTAGTTCGCTGTGGTCGCGTTTCTGGTGGCCGGTTGCGGCCTTCTGTGTGTATATATATATTGCTCGCGTCCGAAAAAGGAGAATAAGAGATGTTGACGATGAGAGTGGTGGGTCGGGAAATGCTTTAAAAGGGGCGGAGGGGAAAGTATGAGGTCAAAGGGGAGGGGAAACTGTGTTTATGAAAAGCGGTGCCGGACAGGGGGAGGTTTGAACGGCTGGTCGCCAGTAGAAATGGCGGAAGAGTGTGAGAGGGTGAAATTGTGCCTCGAAAAATACGACGGAAAATTAGAAATATCTTCCGGACAGGACGAAATTGTGGTGCTCGACGCCCCTCCTCCCCCCCCCCCCTCACCGTATCCTGATGAAAACCCACAGACCGGCGTATTTCAGCCTCCGGCAATCCGCGAAATAAACCTCGAGAAAATTTCAGATAATGGTGCGCATGTTGTTGGTCGTCGAGCATCGGAGTATTTGGCCTCGTCCATATAACGTGGAATGAAAATATGATTTCGTACTAACCATCGAATACCAGTTTTGGGTTAACATTATTACAAACGACGGTGGTGTGTGGGTGTTTTTTTTTTAATACTTTCTCTAACCTTGACCTACTAGTGGTTTGGGGTGATGATGTAGTCAGATTAAGGGTGAGCAAACAAAGGTGGTTTTAAAGATCTGGATTATATTTTTTGTATATTGAGAAGCAAAGTATGGAGATTGTTTTAAGACAAAAGGAAATATGTATTCATCTACGTGGCGGCCGAGATGAACATTTTTCAATTCTGAATATAATTTAAGTCCGAAATTGGATTGCGAATTTTATTAACACAAAGTTCTTCAACAGTGGCGAAAAATCTACACAAATCGTTTTTAACACGAATTTTGCAGGTTTCCCGGCAACGTTTGATCAGAACAATTTACCTTTCATTTCGTGGAGAACAAAGAGTTTCATTCGTTACAAATAGAAAAATTCGGTAGGTACCTTTATAATTTATTGGATTTATTTTCGACAAAGCGTCGAATGCACATGGAGGAAATTAGTTGGTTGCCACAATCAATGTATATGTCACGGAAAATTTGCATGGCAACTGTGAATAGTTGGTCCAACTTGTAAATTAGTTGATCTATCAACTGACTAGTTTGGCCCACCAGTGTTTTTTTTGGTAGACCAACTGATCGACTGTTGGAACTACTGATTAGATAGCTCAACTAAACTGTTGGTTGGTCCAATCAGCAATTGATTACATGACCCTAGTTAATCTGTATGTTGGTCCAACAACTAACTCAGTTTCCTAAGTAATCAATTGTTTGGTTCAATGGCTTATCAGTTTGTCTGCCAATAAATTGGTAGGCCACATACAAGGCAAAGGTGCAAGTATTTTAGGTTTTTTTTTCTTTGTTGTGGGATGCTTTTCTTAGGGACTGATTATCGTCGGAATGAGATGACTTGGATACTCTCCAAAGTGGTCAATAGTCAACACCAATAGCTTTGAATACTGAAAAACCTGCTTAAGAGTTTGACGAGAATTGTTCCAGATCTCCCTGCACATTTCGATCACGATAATTTACCTTTCATTTCGTTGGGATCAAAGAGTTCCATTGATTACTCAGTACAATCGAAATAAAAAAGAAAAATACGGTTGGAATTTATTCGATTTCCTTTGACAAAGCGTTAAATGTGTATATGACATAGTTTTAGCTTGGCCTTTATTGCTGATGGTGAGGTGACGATCCTGGCTGGTTTGAATATATAGGCAAAGTGGCCTCATCAAGGTGCAGGCCAGGGCTTCTTGGGAAAAGAGAGAGAGAGAGCAGAGAGATACAGGAGTCGACGGTGAGCCACGTGCTGCTCCGACGGGCGATCACATAAATTATCCTCTATCTAGGAAATTGCCGTTTTTACCGTAGTTCCTACGTCCATCTTCCTGTCGTCCGTCGAACTCAGATATGCTAATGGGGGGGCTGTGCACGGCTACCCGCTTTCGCAATCTGGAAAATAAATTTCGCATTGTCTCGGGCGGGAAAGGCCAGCAGCAAAAGCGAGGGAACACCAACGGAAGCGAAAGCACCAGAAGGAGTATAGGGCGCTCCTTAGGGGTGGCATCAGAGGTGGGATGGTAGGATAGGGTTGAGGTAGTCGTCAAGACACACAGGGCTGGTGTACGGGCTCGAGCTCGCGGGCGCTTCTGTACAGTCTTCTCGCGAGGCGCCTGCATAGATTAAATCTCGAGCTAATGTAAAATACGGCCATCGTATCAGCGTCTCTTATGTCAGCCATGTGATGGTATTTATACTTTTATTATCGCAAGAAAATTTTCTTCATGTTTATTAACACGTTTTTTTTACCTAATTCCCACTGTCAATTCAACTTAACACATTTATATACTAAAAGTGTCATTGGGTATCGCTTAGTTCTCTGATTTTTATTTGTTACTTGAGGATGCATTGAGGAAGAAGCCGGGGTCAGTTGTAACACGAGCGATTCTGATTGTTCCAGCAATCCTGGATCATTGTCCAGCTCAGATTACATTCGTTAGGAGATTACCTAAGCACTCGAGATGGTTAGATTTATCTTTTGGATTCCCTTGAAGGAATTTTTTTTATTATTCAATATAAAATGGGATTCTGACGAATATTCTGGGAACGGCTGAATGTGTTGTCGATTGAAATTTCAAGCTTCAATCTCGACAGTATAATTGGCTATATTTTACATTGCGAGCATTTTAAGGCTGTTTTTATGAAAGTAAATTTGTTCTTAGTCTATTTTTATAATACAATTGGGATTTTAAATGTCGAGGCACACTTTATGCTTGGAAATTGTCGATTCAAATCGATTTAATCAAAGCAGCGTTGCCTTTTTTTTTTCTTTTTTTTTTTTTTTTTTTTTCAAAATTCTGTTTTTTGAAAGAAGGTTGGATGAAGCGTTCTACGGAAACTGGATTACGTTTCACGGCTAATTTAGTTGTACCCGACCATGCCAGACCTATCGATTATACATTGCAGTTGCATCCGGGCGAGTGTTGTTTCCGGTCAACCATTTACGTCCTGTCGAAATCCCGGTCAGCTATACCCCGCTCTCTCATTCTCTTTCTCTGTTACGATTTGTGTGCGTATTCAACGTACAAACGGCTCGGCGAACGAGCTTTCGCATGTTACAAATAACGCCATAAATATACTCTGGATAATAAAGTCGGAATTTCGAATCGGGATATATCTAGCGCTTCAGAGAGATTTTAATTTAGAGAATTTTAACTGCAATGCATGATATTAAAAAAAAAAAAAAAATAACAGACTGGAATAAATGGTCAGTAAATGGTATATTTTTTTTTGCGGTGATTTTGTCCGCCTCTATAAATTTGCGGTCATTTTTACTGAACCTATGTTTGCGTGATAATTATTTTTAAAAATGAGAAATTTTTTGTTTCGTTTTTTAATTGCTATAGCTTTAATTAACTTTAATATGTGCGTGTGTGTGTGTGTGTTTCCATATAAACAAATTATAGCTCGATCATACGGAAATTCAAAATCGCCGCCCGTGAAATATCTCTTATTTCATCTATTTTGCTCAATCAATCGAATATTTTATAGCCAATGAAATTAAATCCTTCATCCTTGATATCGTAATAAATCATTCATTGAAATTCAATTTTTGGCATTAACTTAACTTCACTGAACTTTCAATTAAACGAATTACCAGAAAGCCCGGATTGCTGGTTTTATCTACGTACATTCGATATTATTAATTCGCGGAAATTTCAATACCTTCGATAATACCATTTATTTTGCCTAACAAATTGGTAGGACTTCCTTCATAACATGTGACCTATGAATATTTCCTGAAAATTAAATAATGTAATAATATGTACGGGTGACTGAATTCGACACATTTCATTGTAATCCTGTCGTTGACAGAGCTATATGTATGGAACATTCTGTGTCACTTAAAAAAAAAATTTTACAATTTTTGAAATATTTCTCACAATTAGCCAGATATTTTTTTGATTTTTTTTTTTAATCCAATATTTTTTAAAATCCTGTATTTGTTTTCAAGTTCATTCTTAATTATAACTATGACAGTGAAAAAAAGAACTCGCATCATTCATGCTTTTCAGCTTTTCAATGAAATTTTTCGAAATATTTTCTGAACTCGATATCGTCAATTTTTCACCAAAAAATGTAAAGATTTTTTTTATAGATTTAAAAAAACATTTTTCAAAAAACGTAGACTCAAAAAAAAAAACAGTATTTTCAGAAATGTTGTACAAAAATATGTAAGAGTATCAGAAAAAAACACCCAGCTGAATTGACATGGAACATCCTGTATACGTCAAAATCCCTGTTACGCACTCTACACTCGTCCTATCCAAAACATTGTCGAGCTGTGACATCAGATGCACGAAGAGTGATGCAGTTTTCGAGAGTCGCTGCTTCAGATACAAATCGATGAGTATATGGGGCATTCCACCTGGTTTCGAACAGGTTCTGACACTTGACCCTTCCGATTAGGGTCTTCAATTTTTTTCATATGATTGACACGACTCTAAAAAGCACAAATTAAAAAAAAAAAAATTATTTTTACACACTTAATTCGGTTTACTCGATTGCCAAAAAATTTTATTTTCAAAAAATGGTGTTTCAGAATAATTTCAAATTTTCATTTCATCTGTCGTTTAATCATTTGTTTTGAAAAATTGTAAATAACAAAAAGTGTGCAAAGATTTTTTTTTCAAATTAGTGCTTTTTCGAGTCTATGTCAAACATATAAAGAATTCCAGATCCAATCGGAAGGATCAATGTTGTCAGATCCACAGGACGAAATCAGGTGGAACGGCCCATATACACAAGTAAATACTTGTACTAAATACTTGAGCGTGATCGACTCTACACAGCGAAAAGAGATAGTGTTAAGTTTCGCTCTTGGGTGTGTTCGAAAATGTGGTCTCCCTGCCTCTCTCTGTACGAAGCTTTTGTCGTGGAAGGACTCGGCGAGCGGTGCTTTACCCGATAAGGGACACAAGAGAGGGCCGGATGGAGTGGGAGGGGCGGGGGTTGGAACTCTGATCGTCAACTCACTCGCTTTGCACCCCTTTCACCTCGGGCGCTCGCGATGTTTGTCAAACGGCCAACGAGAGAGGATATAGAATACGTCGATGTACCGAGTGTGAGAGTTCGAAGAGAGGAGGTGAACGGAGAGATCGTACGCCCGAACGCGTGCTCACTGCGCGCGCGGGCGACCGAGCGGTTTCAGCTTGATAGGATTTCCCGGGACTTCCTCCAACTATTATACTACTCGATTGAAACTATCGTTGCTGCTACTCTGCGCTTTCACTATAGATATATTTACCTATAGCTTTACTATACAGCTATGCCTGATTGCAAAGTTTCGATACTGTGTGTGTGAGTGTGTGTGCGTGTGTGTGTGTGTGTGTGAACTGTCACTTCTGCTCTCTTAATAGCCGTGGCAAGTAGTAGAATTAATTGACTGATTGTACATTTTGCTCATGGCACACATTTGCAACATCTGCCTAAATAAATTTAAATTAAATCACAAAATTGTGTAATTTTAATAGAAACTTAGTGTTCACAAATTTGCACAGAAAATTTGTTTCAATTTGAGACAATTAATTTTGTTGATTTGCAGTTTTATAGAAAAAAAAACGTACAAAACTATAGCTTGTTAATAATTTTGCATTTTTATTTTTACGAAATATCTGGTGTCATTTTTACAGAAAAATATTTTCGAAAAAGGACTTTGTAACTGTCGGGATATCTTGATGGGATTTGCTTGGATTTTCTTCAATTATTATAGTAAAAACTATCTTTGTTGATACTAAAATTCTAAAGTATTAGTTTTACGAAAAAAGAAAACTTCCATATGTAATTTATTGAACATTTTGTATTTTTATTTGATATAAATATTTCATGTGATTTTTATAAAATTATGAATACATTCTTGAAAAAAATATGTGTCACACTCGTTTAACAATATGTTTTTGCCATTTTTACAGAAAAGATTCGTTGTTTTTCTTTCTTTTATTTTATTTTTTTTAAATTTTATTTCTGTAGAAAAATATTTTTCAAAGAGAATTTGTCGATCTCAGGATATCTTGATAGGATTTTCTTGGACTTGCTCCAAATTTTATACTACTCGATTGAAACTATCGTTGCTGCTACTGCGCTTTTTTATTGACCACGTCAACATATCTATAGTGAAGCTGATTTCAAAGTTTCGATACCGTGTGACCTGTAATTTCTGCACTCGATAGCAATGGCAAGAAGAGTTAAATGTCTCCTTGTACATTTCAATTGCACAGCTTTTGAAAAAACATTTTTGCTTCCTCGTGGCACATTTACATTACATAAATTATTCTCTAACAAATAAATTTGAGATTTCAATTAAATTTCATTGAGTCACAGTTCACACTAAATTAAAAATCGTATAGTTTTAGCTGAAAATTTAAATATCCTGAAAACGTTGTATTATTATTTTACGAAATTTTGTTTCCTATTAAAAAAATGCAGAATAGACCAAATTCATTAAAAAAAAATATATTTTTCGGAGTTTCATGTTAAATTTGAAAAGCAATACAAAATTTTATTAAATTTATCAAATATAAGCGACAAAAAAAAATGTTTATTTGTCAAATAAGAAGTGACTAGACGTCGAATTGACAAAAAAAAAAAAAAAATTAAAAAATACACCACCAATTTTAAACCAACCGCTCTAGTGAACATATGTAGAACCGAATTTATCGGACAGATTATTTTCCAATTGCGATTGCAAAATAACGTATAAAAATGTATTTTACGGCCGGTAAATTGTACACAAAAGTTAATGGCATGGCATAAATTTGCATTTGAAGCGGTTCGGAATAAATGCCGGAATGAAAGAGTTAAATAAATTCGGGATTCAAAGAGAAGTTGATGTTTGCCGAGTTCACTAGTGGCTGGCCAAGCTCTGTTAGAAGGCCAACGACTGTCCTTGCAATTTATTTCTCAATGTACTATATTTATATATATAGCGGTGCAGAAAGACATATGTACTTTTAGCTATAACATGAACGGAATGAGTGAGAAGACAAAAAAAGTCGAACATAGTTGCGTCCGACTCTCAATCTCTCTCTCTCTCTCTCTCTTGGTACTGTCCAGGAGTTTCCACAGCTGGACTTGTCCCTTTGCACAGGACCCACAAACACTCGTCCTTGTCGGCCGAGTCCTCGAATAGCCACATAGCCGCACCGTTTCACCGCACCACCAATCTTTTTCATCTGCTTTCAAGCTTCACGTATACGTATACACAGCGACGATGGGAATGTTCGTGTATGGACGCAGTGAAGAAAAACTTTCTCACGCGCTCTATTACTCAAGGTTGAACGTCTATTTTCCACGGTTAATAACGGAAGACAAGACACGTCGTTTCCAAATTACATTTAGACTTTTAGGAGCATGAAATGGTACAGCAAACTATGTAACCAAATTAATGGGAAAAACAGTGAAAGAAAATGTTAAGTTAACTTTCTACTTTATGGAGTCCAAAGCTAGTAGGGACACCTTTCGCCTTCAATTTTGTGAAAAAAAAAAGAAATCGTTGAGTACATTAGGCAATATAAATGCTATTTGGTATGTTTTTTTTTGTGTGATTATTTAGCTACGTACCTAAATAAAAAAAAGTAATTTTGCCGAATTTACGTGAAAAATGATTTTATACCATTTTTTTTTTTCACAATATCCACGAGTCTTCATATAAAAAAAAATAGTTACAAATTATTTAGTACATTCTCGTGTAATCGAAACTTTTCCCGTAATTTCTTATTTGTCCTTCTCAAAAAGTTCTCTTTTTTTCTCAACCGACGAATCCTGAAGGTTTGATACCCGAGAAATGAGACTGCAGTTTGAGGGAAAAAGCAACAAAAGCTGAGAGAGAGAGAGAGAGAGAGAGAGAGAGAGAAAACTAGAACCAGGGTCTGTGTGGCAGTGGCGAACGGCAAAGTTTTTCCATCGGGCCACACGCCTGAGGAAAGTTCTATCGGCGTGAACGAGACGAATGTCCATAGCCAGAAGGTAAGTTCGTCGCGGGGGAGGTTCGGAGGAACGGTTCGTGCTTGTTGGTGGTCGATGGGAAATGGTGTGATTGCGGAATTTCGATCAATGCGGAAAAATCCCATCGAGCTGAATGCATAAGGCGCAAAGATCTCGAAGACCTCGTTCGGTATGTTAGATGCGCTTGTGTTAGAGCCATTATTGGTTTCGCGCGTGACTTTCAACCGCGACCATATTGGATTTACACTGTTCGCTTTGAGCGAAATCTTGAAGCTTTGTATTTTTCTTTGCATGGTATCACATATGCTGGTAGACTCGTAAATTTTAATTATTGCTGTCTTTGTGAATTTTTCTTTTTTGTCGACATTTTCATGTCAGGACACTCAGAATGGTATCGAAACGTCGAGAAAAGTGGTTTAAAAAAAATGTCTGTGTCCTGAAATTCGGCACACATGTCGAGCAGGTAGGCACATTTGTTTGTAATCATTTTCAAAAAAATTCAAAAATATCTTCATAATTTAATTGACTTTGTAAGCTGCTGCAAATTTTTTCCTGTCAAGTGAAATAATTTTTTACAACTAAAACTATGTTGAAGGAGGATCGGTATTGAATTTGGAATGAATTGACATATAGGTTCGGTTTCTATGGGATTTTGAATTTACAAAAAAAAAAAAGAGATTATCTTACACAAAATCACGTGAAATATCACCAAATGAATCAATGACGAATCGCTGCTACGTACCAAATTTTGGAGCAACTTGCATTCTTTATTTTAACAGATTATCGTTTAGAAAAATATCATAAAACGGACTTTTAATCATTAATCAATTTTTCACAATTCTCCTTCTGTGAGTAAGTCAAAATTGATAAATAAGCTTCCTCATCGAGGTAGCTCTGTAAAAATTAAAAAATAATGAGGAAGCAACGTGCAATATTCTACTTTCCATTCTTGTTTCTTTCGGTTTTATAATTAAAAAAAAAAAAAAAAACACCCTTAAAATAAGAGACAATGCTTTCTCCGGTATACAAACATAGAAAAGTTGATTACAAGTGGCGCTGGCGTCTCAAACGCACTAAGCCAATAGGACAACCCACTGGAATTCCGATCCATATTTTTTGGTGGTCCCGCGGCATTGTGAGCTCATATATACATCGGGAACGCGCTTTTCCCCGTCTCTCGTTTACCCTTCGCGAGCTTTCGCGCCGCTTTCCGAACAATGCACGGGTTAGCTCTCGGGGATGTGGAATCTACTGCGGTTGCAGCGCGGTAAAGCCGGCGGTAGGTGCGGTGGACACTCCACGCTCGTGTGGAACCGGATATGCGCGAACCCCGGTGCGTTATACGAGGGATATAAGTTATATGGTGTTAACGTGTGTCGAGTTATTTGGAATCGAGCCAGGAAATACCTTTCCGACTGCTCTCGTTCTTCCCTCTCATTCCGGATTATAACCGGGCTCGATACGTCCATCGTTACGCTCAAAAATTTCCATTCCCATTTTTTCTTTTTTCCTCTTTGGCGTATTAATTTTCGCAGCTCGAAAGCCGATTTACTATCGCAGTTTTTGCTGGTGATATTAGTCAAGCAGTGTTACGTAAAATTTCACTCAAGTAATATTATCCTTAGAATTATTCAGTCAATCTTCAATTATTTTATTAAAAGGTTTTGTTATTAATGATTTTGTTAGAAGAAAAAAAAATTGAGAAAGGAATGAAAAGAAAATATGATTATAGTAATAATACACTTTTATTTGTTTTTTTTGCTGCTGCTGCTGCTGCTGCTGCTGCAAAAAAAAAAACATATATTAAAAATAATTCTACGCTATTTTTCATCTGTACAACTCCTGTTTAACTCCACGATCAAACATTTGCTCAGCGAAAATGTAATACTTAAAAATATCTACTCGCATCTCGCTGTGAAAAATAGAGACAACGTTGAGCGATAAAAATGAGGCACGATTATTGCTGACACAGTAATCGTGAGGCGATAGCCGTAGGCAAGACCCAATAACTCCAAGACGAAGCAGCATGAGAAAAAACAAAAGGAACGAAAAAAAAAAGTCGAGGAAACCAGTAAAATTGAGGAAACTGAAAGGAAGGGAGAGAGAGAGAGAGAAGGTAGAAAAAGATCGAGCGATGTGGTATGTGTTATTCGGGCCGACGCCCCAGTCGAGTGAACACACTTCACTTGAGTAAAAACGTTCGAAGGGATGGACGAAGGATAATACGTTATACTCTCTGTGCTCAACGTTTGGACTGCACCTGCTGCCAGAACGAACGAGGAGCACCACATAGCTGCCCTCTGCAGTAGTAGAGTCGGCAAGGTTCTCGCTTCATCCCGGCTGCAACTCTATTCCGAGAAAATCCAGAGCCTCGATTTTACCGCCGCTCCTCTTCTCACTCCCTTCCCCTCACCGCCCATCTCAGCTGTACTTTGGCCAGTCTGAGTCTCCACAACGTTATCCACTACGGAATAATTCATGTCGCTATTCGAGAGCCCCGAACGCTCCTCTCTTGTGTCGATCAGGGGATTGATCCGCGAGAGGGTTTGAGGAAAATTGAAAACTTCACGTTCGAATCTTTCCAACCGATACCAGCACGGAGTTTCATCGAAATCAAAGTAATTTTTCTAAGCATTTAGGACTTTTGAATTACTGCATTTTTTTTATATTTTATTTTTTAATTTTCGATACTTTATCACCAATTATAAGAATGAATTTTACATTTTTTACCATTTTTTTGCGTGTGTATTCTATTTTTCTTATTTTCGTTATGTTCTTTATCACTAAAAATCGAGTAAAAAAAGTTTTTTAAAAATATTGTCACCTAGTTCCTGATTTTCTGGAATTATTTCTTATTCTAATTTTTAAATTGGTTTTTAAATTATTTTGAGTCTAAAGTACTTGCCTCTGAATCAAGTAATCTCATTTTGATTATATAATTGAGTTGTAGCATTTCCAAAAAAAAAAGAAATACGAAGGTTTCAAAATTCCATAAAATCCGAACCGCTTTTCCGATTTCTGCCAAATTCAATACCAAATAACTCTTCAAATATGCCTGCACTTTTGAAGAACTATTTAGCAAAATATAGTAAATTTCACGAAAGATAGAGCGACCACGCTCTTTTTTTTCGACATATTCAAAAAGCTCTGAAATTTAAATGCCTGCATACATTTTGTTAAAAATAACAGCAGTCAAAGCGGGGCTGATACTTCACTTGTGCGCCAAAGTTCAGTTCAATCGCTTGAACGGTTCTTCAGTTATAGATTATTGAATTTTCGAAGCGCTCTGCACATCCACACACACAAAATACATTTTTTCTAAACTACTTTTCCCGACATTTTTGCCTCATTTAGATTTCAATATTCTGACATAAAAATCGCGAAAATATATTATTTTCATGAAAACACAGCTAGTAAAAAGTGCGTTTAATAGTGCTGACTGATTATTTAAAAAATTCGTTTTATCATTACAGAATTACTGCAAATTGCATTTATTTCATAACTATTTCGTCTACTCTATATTTCGACAATGTCAATTGAATATATTCAGCATCATCAGCTATCAATTTACTCTCGAATCCGTGATTGACATTCTCTCGCGTTATCATGAACTGTTGTCGCACGAAAAAAAAAAAAAAGAAAAAAATATATATATTCCCTTCGTCGACGGCAGGTGCGACGTTTTCGCATGGTAACGGGTTTTCTACGTACAGTACGCACGTATATATAGTATGTACAAGAATTTTTCGACGTTCACAATTATTTATAACGAGGTACTCGCGCTCTCACGCTCGCTCGCTCCCTCGTACAACGCTCACCTACCCTTCGCGCCGTCAGACTGGAAATTTCGATGAAATTCAATTCTCGCGTAAAATAATTTACATATTTTATTCACTGTTCCGTGCATAATAAGATAAAAAGTACATTTTATCCGTAATAAAATTCGACAATGAACATTCGGGAATAGTCAGCTATTTTTTTTTTTTTTTTTTGTAACGCAAATTTCAACGAGAGACAATTTATTTTTAAACTATTATATATTTCCTCTTTGTTTTACCCAATTACTCTACAATGACAATTAGTGTTTACAAACCAGATACAAAAAAAAAAGAAAGTAAAGAGTGAAATTCTTGTATTTTTATTTTCCAAAAAAGGTTTTTCAGAATTTCTTCACATTAAAAAACTGTGTTGTTCGATAATTTTTTTTTTTAACTCGCAGATAATTAAAAACGTATACATTTTTTTAAAAATTAGTTCTTTTTAGAATTATGTCAATCGCATAAAAAATTGCGGAACCAATCGGAAGTGTCAAGTGTCAGACACTGAATTTCCAAAACTTTTTGATGATAATTTAACAAATAATAATAATAATAATAATTAATAAGGCCTACTACATCAGATGTTTACACATAAAAAAAAAAAGTATACAATAAGCTTAGATTGAACAAAGAGCTGAAAAAGTATCTCTCGATTTGCCTTTTCCACTTGAGAGGTGAAGTAGTCTCGTGGCTTTTCGACCCATAGTCTCTTGAAGATGAGTAACTGTATCGAGTCGTACTCGTTCAGTGACAGCCTCATCTACTTACCATTGTCTGGTTGAGCTGTGAGCCTCATGGCATTCATTCGCTTTTATCTACTTGCTTGAGTCTGCACTCGAGAAGGACGCCCCGATGCTTCTTACCCAGCCCAGAGGCTCTTTCCGCCAACCCACTTGCATTCTGTTGCCTTGCCGCTTTCTCACTCTCCAGACAAATAAGTCGATATCACTTAACACTGTACGAAAGACGAATGAAAAGTCTCGCCGTTTTAACGGTAAGGAGGAAGATTGAGTTCAATAGCGTATGGATACTGTGAGAGAGGTTGTAGCCGAAGTAGAGACCAAAAGACAATGGACTGTTGAGGCCTCATCGTAAGTCAAGAGGGAGAGGATCGTGGAAACTATTGGCCAGGGCGAACAGAGCGCACAATGCGACTTTATCGTCTTTCAACACCATTCCATTCTCAAGTCGAGAAATAATCCACTCGTGTTATTTGGTCAAGTAGATATCGAATTTGTCCTTCGGAGAGAATTTTAATTTTAATAATACAAAATAATATAATTTTTTCAATAATAAAAATACAGTGATAAATAAGCTTACAAAAAAGTACGAGAATATTTTTTTCTTTACTCGTGTTTTGTAATTTTTGTAATAATAAATTATGAATTTGAGAAATCTAGATTTTTTTTTTTTTTTTTTGACTCTTTCTTAGCTTTTTTTCTGCTCGTAATCAAATGAAATTGTTGTAATCGGAAATATATTACTATTCATTTAAAATTGTGACGTTTCACTGGCAAGTCGAAATAAAATATGATCTGGAAATTTTCTGCATCTGCAAAAAGCGCTAAACTATTAACTTGAGAAAAACAAGTCTGGGGACTTTTCTTTTCCTTTTTCATTTATATTTCAACGGATTTTCTCAAAAAAATTTTTAGACTGTTTTTCGAAAAAGTAGAGTCAATTTTTCGGTTTGACACGCGGTTACATCTTAGATATTGCTTGATAAACAACATAGCTAAAGTGCATCTTTTGCAGATGCAGAAAATTTCAAGGTCATAAATAAAATTATTATTAACGAAAAGTAATTTTGTAATATATTATTTGAATTATAAATTCCATTTATTATAACAATAATTTATAATTTATCGAACTTGGCCAGCAAAAGAAGTCCGAACGTAAGTTCTCAAACCAGAAAACAAATTTTATGCCTGCGACTTTTTAAATATAAAAGACTGGTAATTCTAAAATAAATCAATGAATTTATAAAAGCATTTTCATGTTACTTTAATTTTCTCGAATTAAATTATAATCGATACTACAGTTGAAAAAAATTGCTGCTCTACGAAAAAAAAAAAAAAAAAAAAAAAAAAAAAGAAATCACTAAAAAAACAAACAGTAGCTCGGTCTCCACCGACTAGTATAAATATTATATTCTCATAAATCTCTTATACAAGCTCAAATTCAACGATTCGTGTGAATGCATGCTAAAACAAGAGAGAACAATCGATTCCCAATAGCCAGTAATAATTGAGGACCCTGCGGTCCCAATAATGGAAAATGGAATAATGTTTGACGATGGTCACAAAAAAAAAAAAAAAGAAAAACAAAAAAAAACCTGCCTCGATCATTGAAACAGTGAGGGATAAAATTGATTTTTTTTTTTTCATAAAAATATTGCACTCGCATAATTTACGACGTTACTATAAATTGAACAATCGTGGGCCGTTGTTTCGTACGACCAGAAATATGAGTGTGTGTTTGCGTGTGTGTGTGTGTGTGTGTGTATGTTTATGTATGTTTATGGAGGCTGGGATTAAATTTGTGGCGGTTCTCCCCTCTCTCATGTCCCGCAGGTGCAACATATTTTGGTAGGACTCTCTCTCTCTCCAGCGACACTATAACGATAAACTGTTTCGATCGAGGACATATCGCACAGTCCGCTTGTCCTGGTGTGTTCTCATGGCGGCCGTGTATCACAGTGCCAGTCGTGTAATCTGCCGGCGAATCAAAATTATACCACCTTAAACGTGTTATACCCGCGGACAATACGCGCAATAATATGACCAGAGGTTTGTACGATAAAAATATTGCTATACTCTCTGTCCCCTTGCTCATATGGTTCCAGCCGCAAATCCGGTTTGTTGGCCAAGTGATATACGCGACAAATGCTCAGCTCCGTTTATCGCATCGGGAATCCCTTATGATACTATTATTATATTGATCACGAATTGTAATCCTGATGTTTAACAATCACGACACAATTTTTACTGCCACTCTCTCATAATTACAGGTTTAATGAAATAAAATTGATTTATTTTCACGGTTTCGTGTGTGACATGAAAAAAAAAAAAATAAATTAGAATTCAAAGATATTTAATGCTAAAATATCATTTATTTCATATGAAATGTCAATGGGAATTTTTTTACAGATATTTTTTTAAACGAAAAACAGTCGAGTCGTGGATTCAATTAGGTGTGTTATTTTATTTACGTATCATCCGGTTTGTTGGTCAAGTGATATATGCGATAAAAGCTCAGCTCAATTGTCGCATCCGAATTCCACATTCTATTATTATATTTTTAACGAGTTGTAATCCTCATGTTTGACGATGACGATACTGTTTTTACGGCCACTTTTACAGAATACAAATTTAATTAAATAAAATTGATTTATATTATGAGTGTCGTCGTTTGTGACATGACAAAATTAGAACTTAAATTTGAAAAAAAAATCAAAAATCAAAAATCTGAAAAAAAATATCCTCTTTTTGTGGACCTTAATATGCCAAAAAAATTCGTGAACTAAATGCGAGGATATTAGGCCGATTACCAAGTTGACTTGGAATCCCCCATGTACATAAAATTATGCTATTGAAATTTTTCTAAAGTCACGATTAATACTACAAAAATTCATGTCCCAATACTTTACCAAGAAGACGAATTGTCGCAAGTTTGTCTAATGTCATTTTTCTTTCTCTTCCAGGTTTTAAAAGAAGGGATAATAAAGTACTGTTCCTGTAGTGCAGATAGGTCGTCAGAATTTACAATGTACCAGTGTCTAGTACATCAATTTTTAAACTTTACGCCTCAAGTACACCTGTGCTATTCATCCAATCGTGCCGTCGAAAGATTTCCCTCGGGTGGAATGCCTCATCCGCGTTAGGTAACTGTCCCGCGGGCGTGAAACATAAGCTCGCCCTTCCCCTCCCTCTCCCGAGTTACCCACTTGGTTCCCGTGAGTGGTGAGCGAGCTAAGGTCCACGCGGTCCAACGTATATAGCAAGCAGCAAGTAGGGTAGTAGATATAGATAAGAGAGAAAGTTGAGTCAGACAGGAGGAGAGACTAGAAAGAGAAATTCGGTGCTCTTCTCTTGAAGATCGTGAGTAGACCAAACCGCTTTTGTATCCTCTTGGATTCAACGCCGCTAGAATAAACCGAAAGCGTACGGAGCTTTTTATTTCCCGTGTGGCAGTTATTCTTCATCTTCTTTTTTACTTTTTTACGCTGGCAAGAGACGATTGAAAACGAATGGTTATAATCCGTCTGGTCGCTTTGCTCGGAGTGGAGCTTTATGCATTTGTATGACGTACACAAATTACGAGATTCATTTTATGGAAATATGTTTTTTTTTTTTAGTTCAAAGTATTCAAAGCTAAATTTTTGTTACTCTTTTAATAAAGTTTTAGGGATTGCTTACGTCATTCATAAAAATATTTGTTAGTAATAGATTAACTACAATATTCATTAGACAAGATCCGAATATGTGCTATTTTGTTTAGGTTTTGGTTTTCAAAAATAATATATATATTTTTTTTGTACAATTTTAGACAAAAAGTTTAAGGTTTTTATGATTGGTCGATGTTAATTGTCAATATGCATAACGCAGATTTAAAAACGAAATCACTTTTATGCAGTTGGTTGATTGAAATAAAATCTTTAAATCCTAGTGATTTAATGTCTGTTTGAGGTGAAGAAGTTTAAGAAAATTTGACGAGTTTGTAGCTTCATACTTCTCTCGTACTTACACTTACAAGAATAACCGATGAAGAAGACTTTTATGAAGTTTAAAAGAGTTGGCGTTTGTGCTCACGTTGAGTCCAGAAGTACAAAAGTGGTTGGGTGGTACTCGCGATCTTAAAGAGGCGTCCGGTGTGAGCTCTTCTTCAAGATCGCGAGTACCACCCAACCGCTTTTGTACCTCCGGATTCAACGAGCGCGTACAGAGGATTTTATTTCCCACGTGGCACTTATTTTTCTTCGTTCTTTTTTTTTTCTTTTTTTTTTTTTTTTTTTTTTCTTTTCCCACGATAAGAGAGTGCGGTCTACATTTGTGGTTGCAACCCAATAACATCCCCATAAGTATATCCTATAGAAAAATGTTCCACCTCTTAAAATATCCAGCAGGAAAAATATTCTCTTAAAAATATGATTTTACGATAGGCAGGATTGAATTTTTCAAACATTCAATTGGAATATATTCATATTTCTCTGCTTATAAATCACTCATTATAAATATCTTACATATCAATTTTTTAAATCATTGAACACTCAAACAGTCGTACAAAGAAGAAACTGAGAAATTTGCTTCCTCACAATTTAATACCTTCAATAAATCTTCCTCTGCAAAAAATTCTTTTTCTACTTTCTCATAGAGCTATATTTGTTAAAGGTATAAAATAATGAGAAAGTAACTTGCAGGATCCTAATTTGCAGACATTTTTCTGTCACTTTTTTTATACAACTTGAAAACGTCTCTCGGAGACTTTCGGACGAGTTATAATCTGTCCGAACTGTCTGTATTGCATTCCAATTAAATTTGTATTATATCGCAACTATCCTGAAAAGACACAAAGCACATTTAATTGAAATATTCATATTTCTCTGTTTGCAAATTTACTCAATATAAATATCTTATACATCGATTTTTTTTTTGTAACCATTGAACTGCTGGTAAATTTAAGCTTCTTAAAAACTTCGCGAGTTCCAACTTCTCCCCACTCGGTATTTCACTGCGCTGGAGGAATAAGCAATGAACCCGAGTTTTATGAAGTTGAAGGAGATATTGCGTCGGTCCTTAGTAAAAGTGCCAAGAAGTATATACATCTCGTTCTGTTTTTCCTATACAGAGCTAAAAAGTAAAACAAGAATTTCTTTCGCCCCCTCACGCACGAATCACCTTACACTTTTCTTTTCTTTTTTCCATTTTTCCCCTCTCTCTCGCATATTTTCCCCAGCTCTCCTCTCTGGCGTGTCTCTCCTCGCAGGTACCGACGAAACTGAATTACGTGTTTTGAAGTAAGCGACGCTCCGGCACAGTATAAAGAAGGCAGGAGAAAAGAAAGCTCTCGTAGTGCTTGCACCGAATGCACCAGCGTCTTTACTTGTATATAATACACTGGCATCTCACTTCACCGGTACATAGCAACGACGACGATGAGGAGAAAACTTTTCCATTTTAAGTAAGAATAAATTCAGATTCGGATGCGAACGAAGCGGACGCATGGAGCGTTGGAGAAGTTACCGATGCAGTGTATACTATAATATCTGTATGCTTACCTACGTCTTCACTGAGGAGAAGCAGCAGCAGCAGCAGCAGCAGCAGCAGCAGTAGCACTGAGAAGAAGTGACTGGGGTTAGTTGTAACACTTTTTGTTTTTTTAAATTATTTTTTAATAATATGAATCATTGGAATACAATAAAACAGCTGCTATTCAATTCCACAATCTGTTGGTTATATTGTGTGCAATTTTTGAGGTTCTATCACATAAAACACACCAAAAAAAAAACCGAGATAAAAAAGTTACACTCATACCGTATAAGGTTTATTTCAAGCTTAACCGAAAATTATTTGGGAATATTTGGCCTACTGGTTCTCTTTTAAAAAAAATCTGCAGGATATAAAAACAAAAAGAAAAAATGTTACCGGCGACAACATTTTTGAACAGGTCAATACAAAATATTATTTTCAAATAACACTAGCAGTGAAGTAAGTGAATATCCGTTAAATTCACCTCCCTCCCTCCCCTTTATTACGGTGTGTTCCAAAGTTGCCTCGTGTTACAACTCGCCCCGGTCTAAAGGACTGCACCTGGTACGTGCGTGCTGAAACCACTTCAAACCACTCCGTGTAGCATTCGGTTAGCAGAAACAGCTCGAAGCGGTTTGAGAATCAACGGACTCGTGCTGTTCTTGGCTGCAGCACACGAGAGTAAAGAAAGTCCCCCCATATAGAATAAGGATCACTCGCTTCGTCGCTGTGGCATATGAATTTCACAGGGTGCCACGAAGATTTTCTCTCTTTCCTCATATTTTTGTCTTACCATTTCTCCTTTGGCTTCCTCGAATCTTTCGCTCCGAGCGTGAATGCGGGCGGATATCGTTGGGATGACATTGGAACCTTATATATTCTCTTTTTCTTCTTTTTTTTTTTTTTTTTTCTTTTTTCTTTCACCACCCACAAGTGAACCTCAAGATCCGCGTTCTCTCGGCTTTCTGCGACCGAGTCCTGGCGCACTTATTGCACCAGCAGCATATTTTTCGAAGCTGCTAAAGTTCTGACTTGGACTTTACTATCCGAGACTCTGTGGGGTTAAAGTCTCTGCTCTCTCTCTCTCTCTCTCTCTCTTTCTCTCTCTCTCTCTCTCTCTCTCTCTCTCTCTCTCTCTGTTTATGGTTTGCTTCGGAATAATGGAAAGTATATTCTCGTCTTGGAGGCGACAGAGACTCAAGAGACACACGACGTCTCTTGCTGTTGAATTAACAATTCGTTCAGTCTTATCTCCTGGTGGTAATGTATAGCTTTTACGTATATATATATTCACGGAGATCTCTTGTTCGTCGTGAACAATGGATATATGGGAGAACACGTTTATGTATGAGAATATCTCACGTATATTATGTGCGACTGGAATATCAATTTTCATGTGAAATCTTAAGGTGGTAGAAAAAAAAAAAAAACGTGGGACGAAATCAGAGGTTTTAACGTTGGAGATGTGATTTGGAAAAGTACACATCGTTTAGAGTTAAAAATATGAGGATAAAGGGTGAAGTAAAAAAATTATTTTAGGGAATACAATAATTTTTATTATTTATGTTTCTATTTGATTTATATACTTATATTTTATTCTTTAAGTATTTTTTACATTTTTCTTGTCAATGTTTTATTGTTTAAGATTTTTCCAAATTTTCTCCTCTTGGGAAGCATTTTTGATGCTTCCCAAGAAGCTTCTTGTGATGAAATAGCTTAGCTTATGAATAATTAATTATTGATAGCTTACTATAATTATTCTGTTAAAATGATTAATAAAATAATTTAGTTTCAAAAAGTATTTCAAACACCTTTTGATTTCATTTTTGACCATCCTTGCATTTGTGGTTTTGATCAATATGTCGTCACCGTCATATATATATAGATAACAAGAGTGGTATTTGCTTTACTGCCACCATTTTCTCTAGAGGTTTTATCCTCGCCCCCTTCCCGTGTCTCCCCCTCCCCTTCGGTTAAGGAAAAATCTCGTTTGAGTTGTCGGGACGAACACGTTTCTCGAGGTTGCATCGTGAGATAGTTGTTTCCTTGAGGATCGATCAATTGAGTGCAGGAGAACGAGGGCAGCAGCAAACGACGAAGACAGGAGAAGGAAAGAGACGAAAACCAGGAGGAGGTCGAAGAACGACTATAAAGGAAGTTAGAGAGAGAGAGAGAGAAAGAGAGAGGGAGAAAGAGAGAGAGATAAGGGAAAGAGAATAAGAGACACGTCGTCGACAATAGCTCAGAACTCTGATCAAAGGACCCGTGGGACGAGTACTTCCCGATCGGTCTGGTATCCCCTGGGAGTTCTCTCAACCATCCGCGCTGATCTGTCACCAGACCGACTAACAATTTTCAAAGCCTCGTGTCACTATATCCCCAAGTTTTTTTTCTCTTTACTTCACGTAATACATAGTGCAAAAAATAAATTGTCTAAAGTCAGAGTTCAAGTTTTTTAAGGCAAAAAATTTTGTTAAGTACACAGAATTTTTTTTTCTTTCTTACGGATCTTGTTGATAAATTTAATTCTTTTTTTCAACATAAAATATCATTTTAATATAAAGCATACATATTTTTTTTTTTTTTAAATACGTTCACAATAACACTGCCAAATATGTGCAAATTTACAGCAAAATTAAATGTATCGCATTGAAAGAAAAGAGTATTTTTCATTTTTTGTTTTCGTTGTAAATAGCCTTTTTGAGACCATCAAAAATATAATATATATTGCATTAAATTTTTCAAGGAAAAACATAACTTTTTTGTGTCTTTACATTTTTTTTTGCCCGACCTCAATATTTTTCATAATATACGGTGATTATTTTTAAAATTCTGAAAAAATTCACAACCAATTGGCCAATTGAGGAACAGAGGGTGAAAAAAAACGTGGCCGAAATGGTGGAGAAATATGTATAGAATTATTCATAAAAAATCTAATTAATTTACGTAAAAATGTATTTTTGCATATATCTATTCTTCATCGAAAAAAACAGAGAAGGGTTCTTATTGTTAAAGCCAAATATAATGGTTAAAGGCTCAGCTACTTTAGTTAGGATTTACGTCGATTGAGCTTAGCGCTTGTTCCTCGTAATTCCTATTGCTGCTATACGGTTATACGCCTGATGGTTCTACCAGGTCGTGAAATATCCTCTTGATACGTCCATGCTTTAGCCCCATTGTTATACGGCATTGTGTTTTAGCCATTGATCCGATCACAAGAGTTGTCTTCATCAATCACGCTAACAACTTAGTCCAGGAGGCCACTTAAATCAATGCAGAAAAGGGAAAATATCCATTTTTTTTTCTTCTTCAAGTTTGCTATCATCAAATTTTCGGAATTTGTACTTAAAAAATCGATCTTGAGATCGAACTTTAAACTTAACATGATATTAACATCAAACTTACGTCAACAAATTCGGCTTTTACTTAATTTTCATTTGTCAAACATTCATTACATCAATTTTTTGGTGCCTTTGAAATGTTCCTTCCGATAATTTTTTTTTTTACACTCTATTTTAAACTTTGTTACAATGCTAACATTTTTTCAAGTACATCAAAAATGTTGCTCGTAACGAAATAAAAAAAAGTATTTATTCTTCAAAGATTCAAGTGGATGTAAGCAATAAAAAAGAGAAGCACAGAAGTTCTATTAGCCGCATATACATCGGGGATTTATTTATTTCATTGCCCACGAATTCGAGATATCCAAGAGGTTCACGGGAGGCTGAATTTCATCAGCACCACACGTCAGCATCAGCTCTTAACGTGTGCTTCGGATGAATTTCGGTGCGCGATGAAATGGCGTGCGGTAGCCGAAATCTCTCGCACTTCTGCCATTCAACTCAAGCTATCCTCTTGCCTTTCTCCTCTTAGGCGGGAAATTCCGGTTAAATCGCTTCGAAAATTACGAGGAAATTCCTTCTCGGTAGCAGCTGGAAAATACGAGCAGTAAAGTGGTGTGTACAGTTTAATACGTATAAGGATGAGAAGCTCATCTGCCTACTCTCTCTCTCTCTCTCTCTCTTCGTATAGAATACAATACTCCGCTACTATTATTGTTGTGCACATGTTAACCCGCAGAGTGGTCAACATGGACAAGCGTGTGATTTCTCTGGCTTCGAACCTCATCCGTTCTCATCCGGAACGGTTAGGCCATAGAATAATGGCCGCTTGCATGCGATGCCCATTTGTATCGGATTTATTACGCACGAAAGAGATCCTATATTTTTCCTTTTATTTCCACGTTTCGGATTCTCATGCCAACGAGGAAGCCCGAAATTTTTTTTTCGTACATTGCTGTTGAATTTCTTTCAATCTTAGTGATGATTTTTTTTTTGTATTTTTAGGAGTGCTTACTCCTTTGTCAGCTTTATTTTAGAGGAATATATAATAATATAATAATATATAATATATCTCAATGTTTTATTGTTATAAAATAGCTGAGGTTTGCTCGACAAGATTATTCTCAAAAAGGAATCCGCTTTCTTGGACTGTTAACGACAGACTACAAAGACTCGTCGCAATAGCTGCAGTAAGCTGTGAAAGGGTAAACCGTCTCTCGGCTCGCAGCGCCATTTCGTCGTTCGGAACATCGACAAAGCTGCTTTTCTTACAGCATTTAAAGTACAATATTATTTTTGTTAAGCTTCGTCGTATCGACCTAATTTTTATAGACGGAATTTTTTGACACGTCTTACTCAGGCTCTGAGATACCGGTGTCGAAGATTCTGATGTTATCGACATTCCTGTACAGGAAAGTTTCAAAGATATTTCGAATCCCTGATTTTTATTTAGTTCGCTCCAATTGCTCCACCAGTCGATTAAGAATTGATGGAGCAACCAGAGCGACCCATTTTTTACGATTAATATTAATCGTGAAAAAATATCGCCACAGCCCGTAAAGTACAATATCTGTAATTGATAAGCTATGGGAAGCTGGTTGTCAATGGCGATGAAAATCAGTAAAATGAAATGGTAGATGATGTCATTTTGTGACACACTGCATAAACCTTGTCATCAAAAGCATTCATGCAGCTTCTCTAATTTAGCTCCTATATCATTGTTGAACGTTGATTCCTAATAGAAACTATACGGTTTGATGCGATGCCACTGCACGCCATCTACTGTTGTATTTCTCTTTCTCTATCTATCCGTTCTATCCGCAGCGTCCGCAAATACATCGAAATTTTCGGTCAACATCTGTACGGTCGCAGCCATGTCCTGCTAGATGGACTCTGGCTGTGTGATTTCACAATGCCTATACTACGCTGCGTATGCGTGGTCCGGTTGAAGTCGTTGAAGCTTCGAAGCTGTAACTACGCAGATCGTATTATAGAATCGAGTTATACAGAGCGAGAAATCCGCGGAACTGGCCACTAACAGAGCCGTGCCATTTTACCTATCTCACTCGTTCGTCGACGCGAGGGGAAACGCTTTCCAGTCGGAGTCTGTCACACGAGCTCAAAGCCTATTAATCAAACTCCAGTTAACGTTTGGTAGAAACGAGAGCCATGAGCGATTGAAGGATGATTCCGATTCAATGAAACATATGGAAAATGTGTTCGGCCAATATCGAGAGCTTCAAATTAATCTAGTATGAGTTATATTCCGTCATGAAAGGTAACAGTTGGAATTGGATTTGTTGGGAATCAGTGATAATAGGAAATTACTTACAGAAATAAAGTCGGGGTATTGAATATTTTCATCAGCATATACCAATTACCAATTACAGATGAACTGTCAGTTTGTTCCAAAACAATGTAATTTAGTGTGAAAATAATTACGAAATATGAAGCAAATAAAATATTGTACAAATACAGTGTTCGGTTGGTAACACTACGCTCGTTATTTACAATCGATAAGTTTCCAATGTTAACAACTCGGGCGCCCATAATCGACTCTTTCAATTTGCTCATGTTTGTGAAAATTATTGTTTGCCATATTTTTCAAATCAAAGCATTCCATGGACTTTAGATATTGAATGAAAATAAATAAGATAATTAATAAATCTTATCTTGTTCACGAGAGAATCTTTTTCGGTCTGAATATTAAAATTCAGCAAGCAAGGATTAAAAATCCTTTAATTATATATTGATAATTAAAAACTTTATATTGAGATCGAAAAGTACTCTCTCAACTACAAAATAAAATCCTTCAACTGGTTTGATCAGAGCAAATAAAAAAAATTGCGTTTCACGTAATACAATTCTCGTTTTGTTTTTGAGAAAACTATGAACATCGTGCCTTATAAAATACTTGGATATCCCTCCAACAATATTTCAATATCAGACTTCCTTGACGGAACCTCATTTTTTTTTTTTGCAATTCCTCATAAAAATACAACGAATCTTCCAAATGATTCCAACCTCTTCGCTATATCGTTCAATTTAACCACCTGTTTATACTAGATCGAGCGGAAACAATTCTGGCCTCTATTCATGAAATTCACTCTTGCTATATATATGCCGAACCATTACCAAGATCAATGCAAGATTCTTCCAATAAATCATGAGAGGCCAATAAAATTCATCGAACCGAATGGCACACCATATATTATCGTACATAAAATCGTGTTATACCGTCGTGATGCGAAGTCTCTGGCACACACTTTTCCAAGATGATCTCCAGAGCTGTCCCGCACAGTGGCATCGGAGTAAATCGTATAAGTGGCGAGTAACGTCTATCAAGCAGAGAGCCACTTATCTGAAATGACTAGTACGCGTGGCCTGGAAAGTAGCCACACCAAGTGTAAGAGAGTAGAATAAAGAGGAGAAGAAGAAAACCGGTGGAATAAGGAGGAGGAGGAGGAGGAGGAGGAGCAGCTGGGAGGGGATTCGCATCACATGGTCCGATCCTTAATTCTCCACGAAAGCCTTCGGGGTTGGTGTGCTTTACACGCTGCCAATATACTTTTCTTCAGCCAGTTTCTTCTGTCCATTTTGTTACTTCCTCTGCTCCAGTTGGTGCACGTCCACCAGTGCACACTGCTATCAATCCGCAGAATAAAAAACAAAGAACAAAAAAGAAGAAGAAGAAGGGGACCAACAAAAAAAAGGCAAAAATGGAACAAAGAAAATAAATGGAAACGAAGAAAACTTTACGATTTTTCCTGGAGGCTACATACGCGTCCAGCTGAAGAAGAAGAGGAAGAAGAAGAAGAAGAAGAAGACGACGGGGCACAGCGTGCCAACGTCTTCGGTTAACCGGGCGCTGGATCGTCTTCCTCGTGGAAGAAAAAGAAAAAAAAGGAAACCCTTTACCTACACTTCTACTATACGAGATTGGCAGCGCCGTAAAAGTAACGAAGTTAACGTCCAGGTATCAGGATGAGAATTGCCACGGGCGAGAGTCTGGGATTCGCAGCTGAAAACCCAAGTTACCCTTTATATTACTCGAGAAAGCTTCGGTATAAATTGTATAGATTAAAGTGCCGAGCATGTGGCATAGAATCGTATTTGGAGTATTGGCGCGGGGGGAGTAAGATATTGGAAAGAGAATAGGCTCTATAGGTTAACAGCTATCGAAGTTCCCTTTTTCTGTGGATTAAGGCAAGGCTTTTCCTTTTTTTTTCTGTACTCAAGCTTTTGTTCTTACTTGAAGCCATAATGGGGCTACAGTTTTATGGGAAGAAATTGTTAAATTTTAAGTCTCGCGAAATTTATTAGGCGTGGAAATGATGGATTCTTTGGCGCTTATTTGAAAGTTCACCTTTTTTACAGTCCAAGTTCATCTTTGAAATGGCTTTAATTATCGAAAACTAGCAGTTTATATTCTATACAACTTTTTTTACTCTATCAAATCGTTGCCGTGATCACTCACTTTTGAATTCAAAAATATTTTTTCTTATTGCCCTAATCATCGGCTGATATCAGATGCCTAACTTTTTATTTTACTCAAGTCTCTCAGTAGAGAATTAGGAGCATGTCACTCGAATGAAATAATTTTAAAAAATTGCGAACTTATGACCTCAAAGTTATACAGTCCGGCAAAGCAATATATTGCAAGGTGTTTTATGTATTCATAGCCAGGACGTCGCAGGGGGATGTGTGTAGGATGTCGTAATAACACCGGGTGGATTCACCACGACACTTCTTATACATGACAGAAGTTATTAAAGACCGTTGCCAGCAATTTCACGGGCCATTTCGGCCAGTGGGATAGTTCCCGAGATATTCCTAGTGCTCGGTGCGTGACGTTTCAGTGTAGTATAGTTTGTATCACGGCAATATCACTGGTGGGTGGTTGTTGCTGCTGCTCGTAATCCATATAGTATATATATATATATATATATGTATATTTTCAGCTCAAATCGTCTGGAGCAGATCTGCCGGAAAAGATAGCTTCACTGGCAACTTAGTTGTTACAACATGCTGATACGTTGACCATATCGCCACAGAAATCTCGGAAATGTCGTGCCAAAATAATAAAAAAAAAAACAAAACAATGGAAATAATGTCTTGTTATAAGCTAAATAACATTTTACTTTAAAACTTTAACAAGGACTTTGTGTATTTTAACAATACAGTTAAAATATTTCGAGGACTGTGTTTTGTTACATTATTATTATTATTGTTATTATATATATGAGGAATTCTACACCGATTCGACCTGGGTCTGACTATCGACCTCCCGAATTTTACCCGCGATTTTTAATTTTCAATTTTCAAATTAAAAAAAAAAATTTTAATTAAAAATATTGAAGTCTGAAAAATTTGAAAAAATTCTCAATAATCCCGTATCAGATGTAAAAGCTTTGAGCCTAGATCCAGAGTGGGCTGACATTTCCTTCTATTTTTTTTCGGAGTTTTTCCCCGAGAAAAAATAAAAAACGTTTTTTTTTTTCAAATATGAAAATAGTTTAAGAAATATATAAAAACATTTAAAGATGTAAAAACATTTTTCGAGATTTCCGATTTTTTTTTAGTCGTTTTTTTTTATACTAACAAAAAAGTCAACGTTAAATAAATTGAACGAAAGCCGCCAATTAAAGAATTTCATATTGTAGTCAATCAAATTTAGTATCATAGAACAAGCTTGGAATACATTGTCCGGCTGTTATATTAAGCATTAAATCTATGTGGCCTCGATCTCAGATTCACTAAATGATTAAATGCTTACGCTGATCTGCGTTATCTTAACTACCGTTCGGTTTAATGCTCCTGAATACTCTCCCCATTCTGCTCAGGCTATAATCGGAGCTATACGATCAGTAATTTATGGGGCACACGTAGAGACCTCGTAGATGTATCGAGGCTCACAATCTTTCTCGACACTTGCTTAATCCGAGCACGTTAAAAATAAACGTTAACCTTCGTTTTCACCAGTCACTAAAATTTGCACAGACAAAGAATTACTGGAGTCTAAAATATTCAAATATTAGAAGCGATTTGTTTATTCTGAGAGTCATCAATAAATATATATCATTGGTTTTTAAAAATAAAAAAATAATACATTTGTTATTATCTTCTTAATAAATCATCATTTTTCCTAGGAACCAATATTATTTTTTTTTTTTAATTCTGTTTCAAAAAATGATTTACTTCTCAAAATCTTTTTTAGAAGATCTATTTTGTCACAATTTGTAAACAAGCACACGTATAATTGTAAAATTGATATTTCAAGAAAAAAAAAAAATTTAATAAGAATTAATTGCAACAAAAATAATTATCTTGGATGCTATTTTTTTCGGCAATAATGTTTTAGTAAATTTTTCTGTTATTGCAACTTTTTAATTTCGAATACCGGCATGTTGTATTAAAAATGATTTGTGCTATTTTGATAATTTATTGTAAAACCCGGTATTCCTTGTAAATTGTAATTAAATTGCTTCTAAAGGATGTGAAATAATAAAATAAATAAAGCTTTTTTTTTTTTTCCTGGAACGAACATTCCAGCGAATGTAAAATACAGTTGCGTTTAATTGAAGAATTTTATACAGCAGAACGTTTTTATTAAACTGCCTTTAGTTTGCTCTTGCGATTTCTCTCGCTTCGAATATCGCAAACTTTCCGAATGCCGCTTGAATAGCCGTTGCCATTGTGCCCGAGTATATGGGGCATTTCACACCGACTCGACCTGATGGGTCTGACCCTCGATCCCCCGAATTTCGTCCGTGATTTTTAAGACTCCGAAAAAAAAAAATAGAAGGAAATGTCAAAAAAATTAAATAAATTTACATGTGACACGGAATTTTTGAGAATTTTTATCAGATTTTTCAATTCGGACTTACAACATTTTTATATAAAAAAAATCGTAGTAAATTTAAAAATGTTTAAAATTGGAAATTTTTTTGAGTGCTCTATAGAGTTGGGAGAATATTACGGAAAAAAAAACGCGAACGAAATTCGCGAGGTCGAGTGTCAGAAACCAGCTCGAAACGGTGTTGAATGCCCCATATATATATACAGAAATTCTGCAGTAAACGCTTCAATAACTCGCGATATTCAAATGAGAAATGCTATTAACCTTTCGTGTGTTACCATGTTAGATGTCCTGATGGCTTTAACGATCGATGAAAACACGCTCATCGGTTTCCTTTATCGAAAGTAATGCAGCAAATGTATAATAAAGTACACAATCAGCAGAAATAATGACAAGTGATATCTTGTTATGAAACAAAATTCTTCTATATTTTGTAATAATCTGATGAAACGTTGTAATATAAAACAAACCTCAATTCAAATACTCGTCAATAACAATCCTCTTTAAAAACGACTACACAGTCACCATTTTTTTGTGCAAAATCGTACTGTCAGTTCTTCAATTAACAATTATTATATCGTTGACAAAACAAATTTCCGTTGTTGTAAAATTGTAAAACACGAAAAAATAATCTTGTCATTTACAATTTTCATCTTAAACTGCCAAACGAACGAGAATAATTGTAGATTCATCAAATTAACAATCTGGCTTTCTTAAAAACATTCGTAATTTTGACAAACGAAAATTGGCATGGCAGCAAAAGATATTGTAATATTCCGGAAAATTTAAATCAAAAACGGTTTATCAACTAATAATACCAACAAGACCTGTCTCGTATGCTTAATAAAATCCTCGCAGCAAAAAGAGCTGCATGAAAAGATTTTTAATTAAATCGTTCCGATAAAAAAATATTTGAAGAAAATAATAATAATTATACGTATAGTGAAGAATGAAGAGGAAAACTAGGATGTTCGCGTTATATATATATTTCCTGACGTGGCTTTGTAGCGCTGTCCTGAATTGATATCGTTCTATTATTCACGTAGACGTGTACACATGCGAATGGAATGCACGCTTGCATTAATTCATTGAAACTGGCGAGGATAACTTTTCGTTTCCGGGATACCGGGTGTATAATAGCTGGAGCTTTGCCGCTCCGCGATATTCCTACCTTCGTTATGCCTTCAGGACGCTTTCGCCTTTGGCGATGTTTCAACAGTTTACATACGCACGCACATGTGTTACGGTATTATTCGTAAATTGTCGTACTGTTGTACTTTGGTATTGTCGTACAATAGTTGATAGCGTGTAAAGCAGCTGCGATCACTGGAAGGTATACACCAAAGCGTACTCTGGCTTTCGGTGGTTCCAGCTTATTCCAACAACTAATCCTCTTCTCGGATCGAATCTGCCAAGTTGTTCGGCTTATATTGGATGTAACCTGGACCACAATTTTGGGTACCAGTAAACCTAACGGCTTCTGTAGCATCCTCTCTCTGGGATATGTTTATTAAGGAGGTTCGGTCATTAAGGTTAATCCTTTTGTGAGATTAAACGTCGATGAGATTTTGAAATTTAAAGGCTATTCCGTGAGCTACTTTAGGGTGGGATAGCTGCGATATTGTTAAAAATATTTTCGATAATTTAATTCAATTTAATATAGGTTAAGAGTGAACATTTTTTCGATCAGGTACTTTTATTTATCAGTAAGTTTTGATAACAGTGGAGCTATTCGTAAATTAAAAAGAAAATTGTACCAATTTTTTTTTTTATATTATTTACGAATCGTAAAAATAATTGTATTACATAAGAATTCTCTGACAAATCGCTATTTCGACATTTATAATTTTTTTTTGGACTAGTTGAGCTACAAAAAAAAATTGTACAATTTACCAATTTACTCGTTTTATCACTTTTGACATATTTTGGATTTTGATAAAACAATATTGCGAGCCAAAACAATTTGACCTGTCCACGTTAAACGGTGGCGCTATCGACACCGAAAACTACAATGTGACTGATCTGGACACCAAAAACTATGAAGGCTTCGACCTGGACACCGAAAATTATATTTAAAAAATTACCTTCAAATTCATAAACGAGTTAGCATTTCAATCTAAAGTGAATTAGACTCAAAGCACACTGAATTTTTATAGTTATCTCATAATTAACGTAAAAAGAACTCAAAAATTGAAAAAAAAAAAAAACTTTTGCCTTGAAATTAAATGTAAAATACATTTAATTTTCATTTAAAAATCTATAATGTACTAACATTTTTCTGGTATTTTGTTACACAGATTAAAAGTTCTCAAGTTTTTCAACTTTTTCTTGTGACAGTGAAAATTTTAATGCCTGTAATTTTGTCTGGTAATGGAGCTAGTCACCGAAAATACAACGTGCGAGTGAAATTAGCACGGCTGACGTCCCCGGAGTGCATGATCATATATATATATATATAAAGCTCTACTGGATATACTACCAACGGGGATTTCTAAGTGAAGCTGCATAGCGGAGTGCAGCCGCACACCGACTGCAATGTGTTCACTGCTGGTTAATGACTTGTGGCGAGAGTACGGGCCCGTAAACCCCTATAAACAACTTCAAGATACACTGTTGTGTGTCCAGTGCTTAACCGTCGAGTCGGCTGAGAATCTTGGATCAAACTTCCCAACCACGTCGAAATTTCAACGCGTAAGGTTTACGATCAGGCAAATATATACGAAAATATATATATATATATATATATATATGGGGCATTATACACCGATCGGACCACCTTTTGCCATGTTGATTATTTTTTTAGTTATTCACCCCAATGGATGGAGCCTGCTCCATTTTTTTCAAATTTTTTATTGCATATTTCGCGGATTTGTGAATTTCTAAAAATTGCTCCAAATATTTCGTTTAAAAAATATCGAATGTACATATCTTCTCGGATATAAGTCGTATCTTAAAAAATCGTATATAGAAGTTTTTCATGTTGAAGTATAATTTTATTCAAATTTGTTTTAAAAATTCTTCAACTCCACCGGAGCATTGATTTTTAATTAATAAACATAAAAATCGTTTTTTCAAAAACTTGGATATTTTTGATTTTTTTTCGAAAAAATTTCGAAAACACTACTAATGAAGACGAAGATTTTTAGCCCAGACCGAAAGTGGGACAATTTTTTTTCGAATTTTTATGAGAGTTTAAAAAATAAATAAAAAATAAAAACACTCATAAAATTCCGGAAAAAAATTGTCCCACTGTGGGACAAAAAATAGGGAATAGGACAATTTTTTAAATGTTTTTTTACGAGATTAATTTTTTTCTAATTTTTCAAACTCTCATTAAAACATAAACACAAATTTCTTGTCCCAAAGTGTTTAAATTTTTTATTTAATTTTTAGACTCTCACAAAGAATCGAAAAAAAGATTGACCCACTTCTCGTCTACGCTGAAAATGTTCGTCTTTGTGACTAGTGTTTTAGATATTTTTTCAGAAAAAATAAAAAACGTCCAAATATTTGAAATTTTTATTTTTACTTTTTTTAATTAAAAATCAATGCTTCGGGCGAGTTAAAGAATTTAAAAAATAAATTTACATTAAAGTATACTTCAAAATGAAAAAATGTTATCTACATATTTTTACGATATGACTCATATCCAAGAAGATACGTGCATTCGAAAATTTTTAAACGCAATATTTAGATTAATTTTTAGAAAATCCCAAGTGCGCGAGATATGCGATGAAAAATTTGAAAAAAATGGATCATGCACTATCCATAGAAATGAGTGACTAAAAAAACAATGAACTATATCGACGATGGTCGTGGTAAAAGGTGGTTCGATCGGTGTATAATGCCCCATATATATATCTTCGTGGATGAGATGGCAATAGTGCGCTGGCGATAAGAACGTGACTGACGTTGGCATTCTATGCTGAACAGAAGAACACGCCCAGCATCGCCTATTCGCACGATTCATCTCTTTCTTCGCTCCATTTCTTCTTTACTTTTTGCTATTTTTTTCTTTTTCCTCTTTTTTTTTTTTCTTTTTTTCTTTTGGGCAATAACGCACCGACGTTTTATATCGTTGGCACACCAAGTGGAGCATCGGGCATCGCCCATGTCCTAAATATGTATAGGTCGGACTATAGTATTCATGTATATTGCTCCAGTGCAGCGAAAAGACTGCAATTGTCGCTCGTAAAGCTCGCACGATAAACTATCCCATTGCAGCATCCGGCTCGTTTTTAATGCATCTTCTTTTCGCAGGTAGCCAAGGTTTTTTTTTTTTTTCTTTTTTTCTTTCTTTTACCAGGTAGCACATCGTTCTTTGTCACGGCTTTAAGATATATAACAGTGGTTTGTTTATTCTTCGCTTTGGTATGTTGGGCTGCTTATCTGAATTTATTGCACATTTGTAGAAGATTAAATGACTCGTCGGTTAAGAATGCACTTTGATAGTCGAGTCTTTTTATTATTTAAAATCTATGTCTCGTAGATTTTTCTTAAATTTTTAAAAATTCTTTTTTTATACAATTATTTTAAATAAGATACTGATTAAAAATCAAAAATGTAGTAGCATGTATTGTTGTATTCAACAATGCGTAATAAACATAAATGAATCATTTTTTTTTTTACTTTTTTTAACGACAAAAAAGAATTTTTGGAGCAAGAAAATAATACTAATTGTTTTCTTTATTCCACAATTGTACATTACTTACAAAGTTTTATATAGAATCCCCAGAAAAATTGACAGTAAAAAAAAATCGAATATTAAAGTAGTTAAAAAAAAAGGAATTGAAAACCACGAGTTTTCGAATGTCAGCAAATATTTCGAATTTTCGTTTTCAGTATCTATGACTACGATATTACATATCTCCTATTAATATCGTCGAGGCCAATAATCCAATGATCATATTTGACAATTATTAAGTGTGTCCAGATAGCTGCCTGTAAAATTTGTCAAATGCTTCGAGCCACGCACTAACGTTAATTAACGATGGCTTTTATCGACATGCAGTTATTCAGAAGCGACAATCAGTGTTAATACATATCGGATGTTTCCCTCTCTCCCTCTCTCTCTCTCTCTCTTGTTAATCGACTCGTGTTAAAGTATACATAGATTTGACCCAGAGAATATCATCCCCTCGCGAATTCTATCCGGCGTTATTTCGACATGCCTGATGCTCATACGAGGTGAAATAGCGATATATACAAATGATAACTGATGCTGGTACGAGAGCTAATAATTCACGGTATGCTCGATTGCTCGTTTTATCAAATGGTTTATATCGGTTCGAAATCCAACAACATTAGCCAGACCGTTTTGAACTACGTTTTCAACGACGATTTATATCGATCGATCGGTAACGAAGTTCTGGTTAAAAAGTTTTTATCGTTTTCATTAATCGGCTCCTCGGGTTTCCTCCAAGTGTTAAACGTGATCGTAAGTGTCACGAGAGAGAGACCCGGACCTTCGTTAACTAATTAGAACTGTCGGTTATTAATGACCGGATGCCATAAGATTTCCGACTGGCATAATTACCTCCGCTCTTGAATATTCCTCCGAACGATAAGAGACACTAATGAGAGAGAGAGAGAGAGAGAGAGGAGAGAGTGAGTGGAAAAGCGACAACGGGCTTGTAGAGGTTGGAAGGAGGAGGATCCTTGGTTTCCGGTTTAAATTCAGGCCGGGGTTGGACGTGATCAAAGGATGCTCGGATGATTACAACCAACGTCATCCATATACCGATTCTCCATTGAGAAAAGCAACCGCCTCGAGTCTTGTTCAGAGCAACGAGAATTTACTATCATTATACTGCTGTATACAGAAATTTATTATATATATGTATACGAGGTTGAATACACTTGTATATGATGTAAAGTAAATTTTCCTTTTACCCTACAAATAGTATTAATAATTCACTCGATTTGATAGTAGCTGTAAGATTATTCTCTTTGTGAGTAAATATGAGGCATTCCAAGTGAAGCATTCCACTTTGGCCATCGGTCTGAATCCCTCGGGATCAGTTGACGAATTCTTTATGAGCACATTTTCAGAAGTTCAGATTTTAATTTTTTTTAAAATATATTTTATAGGTTAAAAGAAGTGATGAAAATCTGAATTTTTTTGTTAATTCTAGACAGCTCAATATTTTGTTGAAATATTTAGGTATGAAAAATCATCTGTCGTGTATTACGTTATTGAATTACAGTTGAATATTTGATTACTGCAGCGGTGATCGGTCCCACCGTAAGAACTAAATTGCTGGTCACTGCATAATATTCGCCATGCCTACGTGACAACCTCGTGAAATTTCATAATCCATTGTTCGCCATGCGCAAACAAACATAATCCACAAACCAGACATCGTGTATTACACATACCTTCAGGCTGTTATAAAGCTTAAGTTAAATCTGCTTTGATATATTCACGATCCATTGTTTCTCATGTCCCTTCCGGCCTCTTGTGTCCACCAACAAAATTCTAATGGATCTTCCCACGTACCACTTCGGTTTTACCCGCACAGCATTATCCAATACTCTCTTGCAAGATAATGGCGTGTTCTATTTCATGTGCCTACATAATTTGCCCAGCGATTACGCCGGTTTATTCGCGGGATACCTGATGGGGTGTGCTGGCGGAACAAGAGGGCAAAGCCTTATACCAAGTATAACCAACATCAGATTTGCGTGTATATATACGTGTATAGCCTCATCTCCTTCGCTCATAGTCACACGTACGGGGCATTCCACCTAGTTTCTACATGGATCTGAGCCCTTGACCCTTCCAATTGGGTCCGCAATTTTTTATATCATTCACATGACTGTAAAAAAAGCACTAATTTAAAAAAGAAAAACATTTTATACACTTTTAATTGTCTACGATTTTTCAAAACAAATTAATCGAGCGACCGATATTAAAAACCTGAAAAAATGCTGATAACCCTTTTTTTCGAAAATAAAGTCTTCTGGTAACTGAGCCGAAGTGGGCGATTCCATCTATTTTTTTCGGCCCTTTTTCAACGACAACAAAAATTGGAAATGTTCGAAAAAACAGTAACTTCACGATAGGCTGCAGCTAGAAAATTTTTGTATGCAACATAAGATTTTTCCGATTTTTCAGATGTATCGTTTGATAATTTGTTTTAAAAAATCGTGGATTATAAAAAATATGTAAATTTCTTTTTAATCAGTGATTTTTCGAGTTATGTTAACCAACGATGTTAAGAATTAGGGATCAAGGATCAGAGCCAGCTCGAAACCGGGTGGAATGCCCCGTATAGATTGTATACATATATGACTTTCGCGCAGCTCGCACACCACTTGGCTCGTTATAGAGAGCGAGCGTTGTGGCCACTATCGTTCATCGACCAAACGCGTTTACACGGTTTCAAGAGCGTGTACTTTGCATAATGGACCAAGGGCCGATGGCCCTTCATTTGTTCGACCCATCTCTCCGCGTAACCAAATACTATCCATATCCGCGCCCTTCTTACCATTAACAGAACAATTTATCGTTCACGATTAATTTACTCATTTTGGCTTATTGTATTATTCAACAGATCCCTCGTGACGGGACAGCGCAACTTCGGGATACCACGAAGAGGCATTGGTGAGTTTAACGATATAACTATTTATATATGATTATAAGGTCGGTGATCTTCAAGTTGTTGAAGACCAACTACAAGGCTTGAAAATAAATGTATTGTTTCAACTGAATTCATGAGTTTCAAGCTTCCATTATTTTTCTTTTTACATCGACAATTTTTTTTATAAAGAAATGTCTTTAAAGGGATTTATATAGAGTGAAAAAAAAATGTGGTTAGAAATACAGTGACATAAAAAATATTTAACAGCAAATAAATAATAGAATAAATGTCGAAAAAAGTGCGTTTTTAAATGCAATTAAAGTTGCTCAGTTTTGTTATCAAACTCTGTCATAGCAAATGATTTATTCTGCATACATGTAATAGATCAAGATTCACAAGACAAAGTACACCGATGGTTGAGCTGCGAAAAAGTCAGTACATTTCACATTTATAAGCTACTCCCACGGTTCATTGTATAACACATAATGCATTACAGGTGCAGTACATTGTGAGACTGAGATGGAGAACAAGAGGCAAAGAAAATGAAAGAGTATGTATGATGATGAATGATGATGCACGATCGTTGAGTTTTTCTTGGGGGAGGGGGCGGGTAGAGGGGGGGCAGCATGGAGGGTAGTCGAGGCGGAAGTGAGAGAGAAAGAAAAAGGCAGGTAAACCATCAAGGGCGATGCGGGCTACGATGCGCCGAGCTAGCAACTTTAAACGAGAACTATAAATCCTTGCATGTCCTTCTTATCGTTGACTCGTGATGAATTCGTTTCCGTTACCCTCTTTTCAAATCCACGCTTTCATGAATAACAAAAATATCGATTAATATCAAATGACAATATAAATTTCACAATCGTGCGATTGAAGAAAAAGCTCACCTTTTTGAGAGAACTTTTATTTTCATGCACTTTTGTGAGATTTTAATGTCTTGATCAGAGTTGTAACCACCCTTTGCTTTCGAAATTACTTGCTTTGCTTATTTATTTTATAAATAATAATAATAATAATTAACTAATAATTTGTTTAGAATATCCAGTCATGTTAGTAAGGAAATAGATTAAGGGACATTCTATCTGGTTTTGAATTTTAAAAAATTGAAAAACCTTCTTTAGAAAATAAAATTTTTTGGTAACCGAACCGAAGTGGGCTGACGATTCCATCTATTTTTTTTTCGGCATTTTTTTTAACAAGCGAACTTTGGACATTATTGATTATTTTTTTATTGCATTATTTTTCACATTCTTGAAAGTAATGTAAATAATAATGAACTCCCTTTGATCTGGAAAGAAAATGAATGAAGCAAAATGTGCAATTTCTACTTTCAATTCTATATCGTCATTGCAATAAGCTTTTAGTCATGAGGATCATGATGAGGGAAAAAATCGTTACTTTATTGGCGAAAAGACAATCACGAGTGACTTCACAAGGTAATCGAGAGAAACACGAAAAGCCACTTGAAGAACACATATATGGAAGAGTCGCGCCTCCATCAGGTAACTTGGAGGCTTTTCTCTATCGCGAGTCACACACCCGGACAACCTCTTTCTTCTTCTCCTCTCTCTTCTTCTCTTCTCTTCATGCATTATACAAAGGTGTGTGTGTGTGTGTACTCGTAAGCCAGGCTAAGTGTAGACGGAAATGGCGGAAAGTAGAGAGAGAGAGAGAGAGAGAGATGGAGAGAAAGTAGAAAAAGCTGGATGAAAGTAAAGGCATAGATGTGGAGTTTCGTCCGGGTCACGGATGGAGCTAAATCGTTGACGTAATAGTCTTTATCGCAAGAAAATGCCGTTTCATACATTGGAACACTCAGAGGCAGGTTGAGCTGTTTCAATATAGCGGGGCAAAAACAGGGCGAGCTTCGGTTTAATCCACGAGGAGGTTTAGTCGTTTCATGGCGATTGCCGATAAAATTGGTACTGAACCACCAGAGGCTTAAAAACAAAGTGAAATAGAAATTTTCTGTACTAACTATTTATGACAACAACAACAAAAAGAGAGAAAAACTTGACCTGAATTTTATTACTACCTCGTGATTTTCAAACAAATCATGAATTATCGGAAGATATAATAGTGGAAATTACATGATTGTCCTCATAACGCTAATCAGATTAGAAAAATGTAATTTTTTAAAAACATTCCTTTTCAATATTCAAGAAATTTCTTGTGGATTAACTTTCTGCTGGATTTTGTTGCAACTTGTCACAATCATTATTTGGCATATCTACTAACGAATTTTTTAATTTCATTAAGATTCTAAAATAGTATTCAGACATTGTTGCCAAGATCACAAGATGTCAAATCAGACATTCTGTTATGAAAAAAAAAAAACTTCTGTATTGAAATTTCATAATCCGGTCGTAGGTATTCTAGACACGAGTTCAAACTGAGCTCTAAAAAAGCCCCAAAGCTTGTACAACATGATCCACTGAGCAATTTTTGTTTTATAATTTATTCAACTTTTTGCCTTGTACTTAAAAGTCTCATAGAATAATTCATGGCATAAATGAAAATTTTCGTTTGATCGCAATTATATCACAATGGTGGAAATTACATAATCCGCTTTGCCTCCTCTTAATAATTATTTGTACTTCTCAAAAAAAAAAGGTACCTCATGTCTAATTAAATAAACGGTTAAGACCAAAATGTGATTACACGTTTGAATTTACATCGTAAAACAAGTTCCATGTCGAAGACGATAGACAGTTGGGTAAACGCTGTGAAATGAAACGACGTGAATTTACCACATCCACTCAGCTGAACGAAGTTTCGCCCTGTTTATAGTGTGGAGAGTAACTCGCCAGCATTTCCTTTGGCAGTTTGCTCTCAGGAGTAGAGATGAAGGAAACGTCGTGACGCAGGCTAGGGAACGTAGTCGTTGACGTTACTTCGGCACTAGGATGCAACCATGTACCTATTATTCAGAGTGCGATGAAGAGGCAACGTGCTCAATTTTCCACTCGGGTCAACCGGGTAGCCGATTCGTTGACGTTGTGACGTGTTGTTACGGCTCTACTAGACCCAAAAGGTTTCTGGTGTTTTCTCGTTGCACGCACGGAATGATAAACGAGAAGCTAACGAGTGAAGGAATGTCCGAGACGGAAGGGTTTTTGTACGTCCACCGGAAAAAAGTGAACGAAACGAAAGCGTGGTGCGAGAGTTACATAAGTGTCACCAGATAAAGTATGATCTTGGTAAATCCGAATAAATGAGATAAACACTTGATTCACGTTATAAAAATAAGGAGGGAAGGTCGAGAAGCTGCGGTAGACTTAGTCTACAGCCTAAGTATACAGGATGTGAAGGAAACCGGGGTTAGTTGATTTACTTCGCTCTTCACATATTCTTATGACTCAACAAATCAGTTTGTCCTTTGAGAAAAAGGCATAGAAAAAGGACTTAAGACTACTGAGTCATTTGATAAAATATATCATACAAAAGATTGCTTGTTTATTTAAGAAAATTTCGACACACAAGAACCCCGAAAAGAACCACAACAATTTTCGAGGACACTGCATCGTTTCACAGAAACCTCAAAATGGGCCGTAATACTTTTTCAGGAGACTTTTTCAGAAAAACTTCACATCAACATATTTTTATGCATCAATTGAAATGTACGCTTTACAGTTTTTTTTAAACGCTACCATTTTTATCTACAGCAAAATGGAGATTTTTTTCAAAAGTGCCCCTAAGGATGTTTTCACATCAATAATTTTTGTTGCGCCAATTGAAATATACTACTTTTTTTTTTTGACTTGAGAAAATAACCCACAGAAAAACCCCGGTCTCCTTTATAAAGTAGTAAAGTTTAATGTAGAGCAGCGGCATCAAGGCATAAATATAGGTGTCGGTCCCGCCGGTCTTCACCAATTCAAAATGACGATCCACCGGGGAAACAGAGCTCTTCGGCTTTTCCCTGTCGGCCGTTCCTCATGCATTACGCAACGTTAGAGTGAACTGAACGTAACCCCCTATCCTCGTTCATTGCATAGCGTACAATATATACACACATAATACGTTTAGATATATATGTATGTATATATATATATATATACACACAAAGAGTACGCCGAGGCTCGAGAGCTTGCACACTCTGTTACTGGAGGGTTAAAAGGGATAAAGAGGCATTCGACCTTGTATCCGTTGTGGCGGCGAGAGGCAGAGGAGGAAGTGGCCAAAGGCAAGAGGAAGCGTGAGATAGAACGAGACACGACGCGAGATGCTCCGACGCGCTTTAAATACAAACGTTATACATTTTCAACGGCTCATGTTTCTCTAAACGAGCGTGGAGCTTCGGGATTCGTATGAGTCTCTCTCTCTCTCGCGGCGGAAAGGTAGAAAAAAAATTAGCATTTCAGGTTTTGGCGATGATAAGCACTTTATGTAGGTCGATTGTTATAATATGTTGCTACTCAAAGTCCATTTTTTTTTAAATTTTCTCGTTAAGATGGTTTTTTTTTTAAAAAGCTTTTACGAATTTTTCACGATTGGTCTCCATTGGTAAGCCGATTATTATTTTAATAATCTTCATGATCTTTACACGAGATTTTACGGAGGTTAAAAAGACATTTTAGTTTTTCTTTTTTTGCTAATTTTTTTTTTTTTTTTCCGCCGTTTTTTTTATGTACGCTTTTTCGACAAGAATTCTCTCAGTATTTTAGTATTTCTGAGCTTTCGCTTCCCTGTGAGATATTAAAGAAATACGATTATAAAAGTGGCTCTCGAAATTTGGAGATTCGTTGAATTTATAAATTTATAAATTTATTTAAAAAAAATACGTGTTACTCTCTCTCTCTCTCGCCACGGAAAGGCAGAAAAGCAATTAGCATTTCAGGTCTTGGCTCTGATAAGCACTTTATGTAGGTCGGTTGTTATAATATGTTGCTGCTCAAAGTCCATTTTTTTTTCTTTTCTCGTTAAGCCTTTCCCGTTAAGTTTTTTTTAAAAAGCTTTTACGAATTTTTCACGATAGGTCTCCATTGGTAAGCCGATTATTATTTTAATAATGTTCATGATCTTTACACGAGATTTTACGAAGCTTAAAAAGAAATTTTAGTTTTTCTTTTTTCGCTGATTTTTTTTTTCTGTGTACTCATGTATTTTTTATGTAAGCTTTTTCGACAAGAATTCTCTCAGTATTTTAGTATTTCTGAGCTTTCGCTTCCCTGTGAGATATTACGGAAATACGATTATAAAAGTGGTTCTCGAAATTTGGAGATTCGTCGAATTTATAAAAAAAAAAAGATTTGTTAAATGAGATGTGGCAAAAAAAATTCAACTTACAAACCGTCATTTGTGAAATTAGTGAAAACTTTTTCGTAAAATAATTTGTGAATTTCTTGAATTTATAAATGAGCTTTATTAAATCAGAAAAGTGATCGAACAAAAACAAATTGCAGACATGTGAAATTTACACATTTTTTAGATCTTAAAAGAAGAAAAAAAAAATGTTCCAAATGATGAAAAATTTTTGTAAAATAAATTGTACTATTTTTTACAAAACCAGAAATTTAGAAACTTTTAAAAATTAAATTAACGAAAATAAATTGCAGACGTTTATGGACAAAAAAAAATTCGCGGGTAAAAAAAAAAAAGAGTTTTGCTTGCACTGTTAGTTTTGTTGAATTTTTTCATTTCACCCGTCATGCGGCTCTATGATTGCACTACTTGAAGTCTCGAAGAGTGTTCAGGCCAATTATCGAACGATGGTAAAGGATAACTTGATCACATGGTGCGGCATTTATGCAGCAACTCGAGAGGACCTATCTGCGCCCGATAAAGTGACAAGCGTATATAAGAGTTCGTACACTTGTGTTGTACACACAGCCAATCGATAATAGCCTTGTTAAAGAGGAAATTACTTTAAGATAGTGAGAACGTGTTCGAGCGAAAAGCTCTTTCAACTTTCCCTCTCATATAACGATATTATCTACAATTAAACCCTGTTACATAGTAAGTAACGTCGTACAAGAACTTTGGAAATTTAATGTGAACAACGTGCAGTACCATAATCTACTTTTGCCATTATTTCTTATCAAAGAAGCTCATGTTTAAAATATTTTCTTGAAAATGTAATCTTTTCTGTTTAGTATGGTTTTTTTTATTCTTCTAAAATCAGGTTCCTTCATTCTTGATTCGTATCGATTTGTTCGAATTTTATCGATATTCATTTTTTAATATTTTCCCATGTTTCTAAAAATTATTATTACTATTATTATTATTTGAAACCAGAAAGCGTCTTCGATCTATTTTTCGGAATCTCATCGTAGAAATGATTTATCGATTGGAAAAATTTCGATTTTAATTGAAATCGAAAATTTAAATCGCTTTGAGCAACCTGCAATTTTTTTTAAATTCAGGGTCTTTATCATAAGGCCAATATGAACTTAATTCCCTAGGAAAAAAAAAGAAAAAAAATAGAACGTTGCAAATTGCTTCCTCATTATTTTGTAATTACGGCATTTATCGTGCTAATAATGGAGTCTGCACATAGAGACATTTTTTGACTAAACTAATTTTCACGACGTTTTGAACCTTTCTGAGTGTCCTGACGTGAAAACCTCCAAATAAAAAAAAAAGTAACTAAACGTTTCACGAAAACAAAGCTTCCTCTATGAGGGAGCAAAAATATTGCGTTATTTTGGGCTTCGCTATTGATTATATTCTACAATCTATTGGCCAATTTTGAGATTACAATTCTCCCTTAAAGGGCTCACAAGCAATTAACGATATAATTATATGCGGTATGTGTAGGTCATACATATACATACAACAGTCAATAATATTGATTATTGGTCGTCAATTGCGGCTGAGAGGACAGTAATTGGCACGACACACATTGGCAGGAGTGTGTATATTGGCTGAGATTAATGATTCCAGCGATACAAAGCGGTGTGTGTCTCGGTTAAGATAGGAGATCAACTCCTCGAGAGAGCAGCGTTATATTCCATCGCTAAAATATATTCTCCTCAGTCTCATTTCAAAGAACATCTTAAACTTTATTCGTTTTCATGAATAAAAAACTCTGTGGGTGACTTTCAACTTTCGTTACGTGCATGCAGTCAAAGTGAGAAAAAGAGAGATAAAAAAAAAAAAAGGAGAGGAGCTATAGACTTTTTCTCGTATAATTGATGCCCTTCTTTAATAAGATTCTCGAACAACTTGAGCCAAGTGTTTTCAGCGAGGACATTACAGTGAAATCTCGGTTCTTGGTTATTATTCTGGTGGACATAGTGTGCGGTTTTTGCATTCCCAAGGGTAATATGGGAGAGCCATTGGGTAAAATCACTGGTACTCTGCTTCCTCTGTGCGACGAATATGGAACTCCCGCGAACGAGTTTCTCCACGAAAATTTTCACCATCCCACAAATCTCGTCAAGTGTTTTTAGCAGCCTCTCGACAAAATGCGAAACCTTAAAAACGACGACGAAAGAAAATTCGTGGATGCGAGGAAAACTCGTTATGTTATTTTCGTGTTTTTTTTTTTTTTTTTTCTTTCTTTCTTTCTTTTTTCGGTTGTATCAGGGAAAAGAAGCGGTTCTCGCGACGGTCCCAACGGCAATTTTACGCTGCGTAAGCCACGAAAAGAATGCAGTCTTCCTATATCATATAGAGCATCCCTCCCTCTTAAGGCCGTTTATTGTGTCGACAGCTATTTCTCGTACGACACTCGTTTCTCATGCGCTCGGGATTAAAAGTCTCCGAGGACCAAAGTACATGTCCTTAAAGATGAGTTATAACATTTGAAATAAGAAATATGTATTTTCACATTTTTTTGGAAAAATGAAAGGAAAATGTCAGTAATAACTAAGATTAAAAATTAATTTTTCTTTTATTTTTTCATTATGTTTTTTTTTTTTTGGTAATTTGTTGTTCAAACTTTTAAGTAGATTCGTTATTACACTGAAAGAAAAAACAAAGTATTTTTAGTGTAAAAAATACATAAAAATTGTATGTGCTGACCAATTTTGATAAGTTTTTGCAATTTTGTCAAAAATTTGGTAATCAAAGATTTAAGAAAATGATCGATAATAAACAATAATAAGATTTAAGAAAATGATCAATCATTTTTGTGACGTCTTTTAAATAGCTACACGAATTTCGTAATGAAAAAATATAGCAGAAGGAAAATGTTACCTTGTACCAATATTTTGAAAATGATATTCATGTACTTCTGCATTATATTTCTAGTTGACTCGGCCCCCTAAGAGGATTTAAATCGCGAGCAACGATAGTCGCGAAAAAGGACGTCGTACTTTCTATAATTCAATTTGCCAAGACATCAAGCGATAAAGTTGGGAAGTATGAAGAAGCGTACGAAGGGAAGAGAGTAAAACCAACCCAGACATTTATTCTCATATTTCAATGGCTATTCCCAGTACAATGAAGTATGATGAATCGTGTATTTTATCTTATAACACACAACATGATAGTGGATTCCGAATGAAAATTCCTAGGGAAGTCACCAACCATTTTCATGCATATGGAGGGAGGACAGCTCTGCATCCGTTGTTCTGTCAACACACGAGATTATCCTTAGTAGGGACGAGACATTGGTTACAGCAGCAGCAGCAGCAGCAGTAGCAGCAGCAGCAGCAGCAGCAGCAGCAGCAGCAGTAGCAGTAGCAGTAGCAGTAGCAGCAACAGCAGCACTACCACCAACAACAGCTCTGGTATTTGGTGCACATGGATTAACACAACATCCGCACGAATTTCACAGTGTAACCACCTACGAGCCCTTTTGCCCTTCGCTGCACGTACGTGCACCGAAACACTTGTACCGTGAAATGTATTTGATTAACCATGGGCTCGCACAGAGTACTCCCGCAGGCTAATTTAGTCTTGGCTTGGGCTTTCTCTGTTTCACGCTGGGCGTTCTCGTCCTCAATATATCGTACGTGGTCCAACAGCTTGCGGATACGATTTCGGAGCACCTCAAGCTTTCAGAATTACCTTGACATTAGCGAAGGCCTTCATGCGTTCAAGCAAATTGTTTACTAATTTTTTTTCACACCCGCGACTGAAAACAGAGATGTGTTATGGCCCCGTGCTGAATCTGTCAGGGAGTCTCAGTTTCCGATTGGGTCCTAGTCGGGTTTTCATCGGGCTGCCGCAATTGGATAATCCTGCTTGGAATCCGATTCGATCCCAAATCTTATTCCGATTTTGTTCGAAAAGAGAATATCTAGAATTTTACAAATTCCTCATTCCGTTTAAAATACATTGGTGAGCCGATACGAATTCTGTTTGGGATCTGTCCCGGAATTCCGTTTGGAACCCAGTCCGAGAATTCGATTGGAATCGAGTCTGTGATTCCATTTGGAATCCGATCCGATGCGACTGACTCGATCCTGACCGTGAGTAGGGTAATCCTGGAAGGATCCAGTCGGATCCCTGCTGAAATTTCTTCACGTTGATTTTAGTGTGAAGTTTGGTGTGTCTGTTATCATTGTTTCTAAATCACGAGGATTTTAATATTGAGAGAATGCTTGAAGTATCCACAAATAATACATCTATACTAGCCTATTTCCATGTCTAGCGACGCATGTTAACCTTCATATGGAGGTTACATCGCAATATTATGAGTTCATGAGCTAGCCAATCAAAAACATATGGCCTTCGGAGATTTTTTTTTTTCACGTTCGAGCAATGCATATCTTTATATATCTGTAAAATCCGCTCTCTCGTTCTGTCCGGGCAATCTTGTTATATCTTTCGTTTCGAGGACACATCGAGGCACGATAAAAGCGAAGCGACTGTCGGGGGCTCTGATCGAGCCTCAGGATAGCCACAGTATATAGCGGATGATGACAGTCGACGTGGCAGATTCGATTCAGCTGGTGTGGTCTCTGGAAAGCTCTTACAAATTTTGGGAACGATGACGTGCAACCTCACTCTATCACTCGGATCCTTGTCAATACTGAATTCTCTTCACGCAGTTCCACAACGATAATCTCGCTACGTCACCATTTCATCTCTTTCACGACTATTTCATGTAACGAATGTCGACATATCTGTCGACGATTCGTTCGGCTTAAGGGATGAAAATGTGTAATTGTCAATCATTGTGTCGGCAAAGACGAAAAATACACATTGTCATCATTGCATGAAAAACATTTCGAGTATTTGGAGCTAAAATTAATTTAATTTGAATGCTAAAAGCTGTCTAATTTTTTTTTTCATAAAATGACATTCAATGGAATATTTATTGGATTTTGTTTGTTTATACATAATTAAAAAATCTTCTTCAAGCACCTAAAAACCACTTTTAAAAAAATTGTTTTGCACTTATTTTTACGATATTTTGAAAGTATATCAAAAATACCATTTGACAAGTACAAAAAATTAAACATTTTTATGAGTTACTTTTTTCTTTTAATACTAATTGAACGTTGTAAGTATTTATTTTTTAATTATCAACATGTAGAATTCTCGTTGTACCAACTGACCTAATTGCATGGTCTCATGTTCTCTTCGTAAGAAGACTCTGTTCGGTCTGACTATAAAAATTTGCATATCAGGTTGTTGCACAGAAGTTATAAGGAAATTTGTTAAAAAACTTACTGTATAATGAAACATTGGCTACAGAAGCGAGAACATCTTCATCGCAAAATCCTAATAATAATAATATAAAATATTGACATTGAATAGAATTCTACAAAAAAAATATACTCCACATATGAATATGTTAAATATTAAAAAAAAATATTTTAATATTTTAATTCAAATGTGAAAAAATATATTTTTTGTAAAAGAAATTACAAAATGTTGAATAAATTATTTTCCAACAGAAAATGTTCTGTAACTCGTCAAGAAAAAAAATATTTTTTGTAAAAGAAATTTCAAAATGTTGAATAAATTATTTTCCAACAGAAAATTTTTTGTAACTCGTCAAGCAGTTGATCTGAAATTCGTTACGTATTTAAGCAAAATACTATTTAATAACTTACAATTTATAATTTCTCGACAACTCGACACATCCATTCAGTCTCTCAAATTTCGTTTTTTCTTTTGCGCAGTTTCCTTCGTACAAGTCAGCCAATATCGATGAAATTGCTTCCTCACAGAGATGTTGAGCTTTGTGAAAAATAGCGAATAATGAATGAAGCAATATGAAAAGTTTCGGCTTTATATACTTTTTTCCAATTCGAGGATCTCACAGTACCAGCATATGAGATACATTTTTCCAGAATAACGATGATGTGCATTCCTTGGTTCATTCATATATCTTACGAAATTATCCTCGTACATGCGAAATTTTTTGTTAAAAAAAAAAAGGATAAATATTCATACAATTGTGCATGCAAATGCATCCATAGCATCGTATAATCTTGATGCACAAAACCGCGAGACGGCAGGAACTTTACATTTACCAAATTGGCCCTTCCGCCTTTATTCACATTCGGGTTTTCTGTGGTCGAAATCCAATTAGTTCTCTCAATGGGGGAACCGATATATATACATGTAGACATTTCACTTTGGGTCCTGATGCACGGTAATTATAAATAATTAAGGTTTTCCACGAGTACCAATGGTTCTACGAAGAAAATCTTATGTACCACAACGTCTCCTGAGTCTTCTCCGTCTCTCTCTCTCTCTCTCTACTTCTTAATGGCAACGCAGATAATTGAATCTGAGTGCGGGGTGGTTCGAGAGGGGGTGGGGGGAGAGGATTATGTTTGAAAATGGGGAAGCGTGATTACTTTACTTTCCACTAGGGAGCTACCAGTAAATTGGATTATTCTTATGAAATAAATGATTTCATCGTTTAAGTGATTAACTACCGTTTATAATTCATTTTGTATTTGTCAAAAAAAAAAAAAAAAAAAAAAAAAAAAAAAAAAAAAAAAAAAAAAAATGAAAAATTCAGAATGCAATGATAAATGCAACTAGTCGATGTGTTATGAAATGCTCATACTAAATATACATCCCAAATCTCGCTTTCCGGTGAAATCTTTTCGTCTATTTTTTCACTCTCCGGTTATATTCTCATACTTCACTATATACTATATATTATTCAATGCGCGAATACTTTGGCGGATAGTCAGTCTCTCCTCTATATTAAATATAGCCAGAGGCTTATCGTCAGCTTTGTGCTGGATTTAGTAGACATAAATTCACTCTTTTGCTTATACAAATATACGGTTATTCATAAATCTCAATAGCACAAAGTAAAAGCCTTGTATACAATTTTTATTTTATTTAATTTTTTTTCTTAATTTATACATCATGGCGGTGTCAAAGCATTTCGCAGAAAGACTTCTTTTGCAAGTTTTATTTTTGTCCGTTTGGATAAAAAGCACGTTTATCCTGTGTTGACATTTTCAGATGCCCGGATATGTTACGAAATAATATATTCGTTTCAGATAATCCAACGTTTGTGTATTTCAATATCCGGTATCCTCCGTTCTGTTATTATTATTATCACAATTTTTTTTCTTAATTTGTACATCGTGGCGCGTCAAATCATTTCACAGCTAACATTTTTTTTTTTTTTAAATTTAAATTGTATTATCATTTTTATTTTGAATTATTTTATTTTGTACGTTTTCAATAGAAGCACCTTTTTGTCTTGTGTTGGAAATTCTCATTGTCCGGATATGTTACGAAATAATATTCGTTTCGGATATGTAACATTTGTCTGTTTAAATATCCGGTATAAACGGGTAATCCCGGGGAATTAGAGTAAAATTTTCGCGGATGTCGAGTGGCGCAATACGCGTATGTTATTTTCATTGATACGCGACCGCATCGAGAGCACATACTCACCGCTGCCCACCACCATGGCTGCTTGCTCTGGGATGCTGCTGGTTCTCGCGTCCGTCGCACTCAGAGATAGCTTCAACTCGAACTGTTTTCCGGCCACCCTGCAATGACGTATACGTGTCCGCATCAGCTTGCGCGACATGAAAATTTTCCATCGCAAATTGGACCACTGCCATTATCCAATCGTTCTACTCGCTATTTTCACGTCGAATAATTTCACGGACAAATAAACCTTTATTTCGATAATTACAAGCCCAAACCTCGGTTGGAAATACGAGGCGAAACGTCATTTCAAGAGTTTAACGAATCATCGCGTACCGCGGTGAAAACACCCGACCGGATTTATTCAATTTAACGTTTGTCGCCCGACAACTCAATGACAGTATTTCAAATCATTTGTTGTTCCGCAGATGCAACATACAAATGTGTAAGAAAAAAGAAAACTAACGAGACCATTTGAGGATACATTTTACACGTGAATTACTAACGAACAGCTTTTTTAAAACTGTTGTTTGCAGCATTCTGAGACGAGATGAAAAGATCGGAGAAAAAATTAACTTTGTTAAAGATATCGAGAAAATTTATTTTGAATTACGACAAATTGTTGATAAATTAGTTAGAGAAAAAGAAAATGGATTGAAAGAGATACAGAAATTTTCAAAATATCAAATGATTCTGCTTTAGAATTTTCTTATAAACGTGATTTGTTTTCCTTTTTCTGGAAATGGTTGCTAACTTGCGATTATTTTTACAAGAATTATTACAACGAATTATTACAAGAAAATAAAATGAAACAGAGGAATTATAGATTTTTTAAAATAAAAACAATAAAATACAGTTTTACTGTAAAAAAAAATACTCTGAAGCTTCCATTACAGGTATTTTTAACAGTGATCTTATCGAATTTATTACAAGTTTTAAAAAACAATTTATCAGTAACTGTCTCCAGAATATTGGATATAAGTTTTTCATTTATGTAATGAAAAAACCTGATTATGAGTACTGGCCAAAATAAATAAAAATGTGTTTCCATCTATATTGTAGAATCAATCCAAATAAATGTTTTAGCAAAGAAAAACATAGAAAAATAAAAATTTCAAAAATTAAAAATGAAAATATGTATTTCGGAAAATGCGTAGAATTCATATAAAAATAAACTTTTCCGTCGAATTCGTCAAAACAGGTTTTTATTCAGTAATTCATTAATACCATTTTGCTATTATTATTATTCAAATCCAATGTCTCTGGATTTTCTGGAGAAATTTAATTTCTCGTCTCAAAATAATAAAATTCTAATGAAAGCTACTTAAAGTGTCTTTAAAATTGTACTGTTGTTCCATTTTTCTGCTTTTTAATATCGATTCTAATTGAATGGTAATATTTTTTTTTTCTCTCGATTCGGATAATTTAAAGCAATCTGGTCCCGACATCTCTGAGAGAAAAAAAAAAAAATTATAACAATCTATGGGTAATCGAAATTGAGGAAAAAGCAGCATAATCTTCTTTTTTTTTCTCTGCCATCCAGTAAAGAATCATCGGAGCTCTTTGGAACACACAACAGTCACCTATACACACAAAAGAGGCTGCACACACACAGCCTGCTGGATGAGGAGAAACGAATTTCCCGACAAGTGCAATATATTGGCTCTTGCCTGCGCACCCGTTTCGGGATAACGTATATATATACATATAATATATATATATATCTATATATATATATATCGGTGGAAGCGAATTCGTTGCAATAAGCTTTCGAAGCGGGATTTCATTGGAGCGAACCGATTGCTCGAAGCCAGTTCTTTCTTTCTCGAGTTATCCTTGTAACGATCAGAAGCGGTATATACAGTTACTGGGCTTATACTCTAGATCGTATTGAGATCTACAGTGGCCTCTCTGTAAGTGCTCGCCTTTTTTGCAACTGCTTAATCCATTTTTTATGAGAAAAGTGAGATTAATTTTTCGAAATCTAGATTATCAAGTTATTAAGTATAACGAAATATTTTATGTCACTGACAAAAAAAAAGGGTGATTTTTCTTTAAAAGTATATTTGGTGTCATTTTTTCAGAAAAAAAATGTTATTTCCTATTTTTAAATAATGAACTGAAATTAAGATAATTATTTTTGTAATTATCTCACTTCTAAATTTACATATTTTTCTTCTGTGAATTTGAAAAATGTTTACAATTTATTTGTCACTTCTACTTCCACAAAAATAAAGTTTGTATAACTTTGCAAAAATTGCAGAATCTTTGTATAGTTTCAAAAAATTTAGCAGAATAATCCGTGGCGTACAAAAAAGCTCAGTTAATTATTCAGCTATTTAATTATCTTCCGGACCTCAATTTTTCATTAAACTTATGCAGTAAAATCGATCATGGAACAGCTTATAAATTTATTATCCGAAAATAATGAGTTTACCTGTAATATGACTAAGTTCTGCATCTTAGGGCGGAAAATAACTTTTGTTCACCAAGAGATAACCCTATTTAGGATTTCCGATTAAAATTAATAGAAACCGATCAAGCGGACAAAATCCAGATTAAAAATTAATAGCTTCTAAAAGGTTTTAATCGGATTTTTGTCCGTTTAATTGGCTTTAATGGGATTCTTTATTCCGGGAGGAAATAGAACATACATCCTCTTTCAGTTAATGAAATACTAATCCTCATAGAGTCCCTTATAAAATTAGAGTGAGCCACAAAGTAATATAATTTTATTTATAATATTTTATGTCGTCGACACCATAATCATTATTGATTACGTAACGCTCTTATTGACTTCAGAAAAATAAAAAATAAAAAAATTGATAATGAGCCACCACTTACCTCATCAATATCTGATCAATGAAAGCTTGCAGTACATTTTTTCTAACCGCCCAAAAATCACTAGAAAAAATCAGTCTTTAATTTGGCCGTAAAATCTTTTTGAAACTCGACCAAAAGTTGATTTATTAAAAATCTATACCGTCAGTGTCACAAACAGGGCCGTTTATCTTATAATATGAGTGCGTTTTGGTGGAAAATAATTTTTTTTCCTTCAAAGAGATAAGAGATAGGACACACATATTCTTTCAGTTAATGAAATACTAATCCTTGGTAGAGTCCCTTATAAAATACGAGTAAACCATAAAGTAATATACTTCATTTATAATATTTTACGTCGTCGTCGTCGCTATGGTCGTTATCATCGGAGTCGTTATACATACCTACACCTGCACTAGGCTTTTTACTGGCGTACAACAAAACTTTATTACAACAGCACCAGCGCCCAGGCAGTTATTCTCACGTTGGAACCCGTGAAAATACATTTATCGGTTCGACAGTGAAACTCAGAGTGCGGGAGGGGAAGAGGGGAGGGGGGGGGGGGTGGAGAAAGGGGGGAGGGGCGCAGCTTTAAAGTTTTACGTCGTTACCGTAAATCTATAATAATGGCCTGGTGTGTTGATAGCGGTGATAGCAAGGATTATTTTCTGAAAAGAACCGCTATTGAAAGACAGGATTAACGGTGGGGAAAAAAAAAATCTCAGGTGGAGTTAGTAGCAAAGCCATATTGACATTCACAGCCGTCTAAAAGAAAAAAAAAAAAAAATTGAAAGCGTGTTAACGTTGGATCCAAACGAGGTCTTCAAAAGTGACTCGAAAGTCTCACAGAGTTTTATTTCAAAGCAGATTGGGACAGGATGAAGGAAACTGAAAAAAAAAAAAAAAAATGAAAAAAAAAAGTAGAAAAAAAGATAAGTTAAGCCACGTTTATAGCACGAGTTTCAGTCGTAACGTCATTTAGTGGCAGGAATAGAGATATTTCACCCGGAGAGATTGAATTTCATCGAGATTGCGTTGTATTCAGTGGAAAAGAATTTTCAATGAATGAGAGTTATCATAACAATAGTGTTGTAATAATATTAATATTGATTTATCCAAAATAAGTTTATGATTTTTCGCTCCAAAATCGCTTATTAACATTTTAACTGTTGTGTAATGTTACACGTATATTCTCGAAATGTTCAATGATACTAATTGAATTTCCATTTCAAGCAGTTATTGGGAATCCAAATGTTCACTTCATGGGAACAAGCAGATGTAGCACGCGAGTGACATTTGTCGAAACGTGAAGAAACGGAGCAGGAGTGAATTCAACATTATGTGATAAGTTATGACGTCATTCGTGCAATGTTATTTCGAAGCCATTCTTCTTGTTTCGATGTAGCCATTATCGCAATAATATATTATTCAAAGCTCGACGATTCCGCTCGAACAATGTCTACATCAGCCAAGAAATAGCAAAGTCAGGCAGTTTCCACGCACAACCGCAGGGTCGATTCACGTCCTTTCGTTTGCGCAATACTCGGGCTCTTCGTATACACGAAAGCTAAGCTCTTCTCTCACGCTATCTATAGGGTCATTCATACATATCCAACACGCAGGCATACAGTTGGCTAATATGTGTTTGTGCAGCTACTTGGTGGCTCTGTGAACTTTACATAGATATTTTACACATAGCTATGAGGCATTCTGTGTCATAGATTCGGCAACTTGGTTTTCTGAGGTGTTTCTCATAATTTGCCAGATTTGCGTATTAGTTGAGATAATTTTTTTTCTTTTTTTTCATCTGATTTTAAATTCTAGTATTTTTTTTTTTACGTCAACTTGAAAATTAATTTTGAAAAAATGTCATGTTATTTTTATATCTGCGACTTAATTACATTTTTAATACCGTTTTATTGGATCTGATAAAGTTAGCTTTTTACGGAAAAATTTTGAAGTTTTTTTTTCCAAGTAAAGCCACTTTTATGTCAGGATTTTTATTTATTTTTTTCTTTGGAATATTGATGGGTTTTACTCTGAAAAAAAAAATTGATCTTGATCTAAAAATTATTTACAAAAATTCATTAATAATTTAGTATAAAACTAAAACTTTAATGACGAAACAATTTTTTTACCTTGTGATTTGTATAGTTCGTGACACGTTGATTTAAAAGAAACACAGAATTTTTCGAAATGAAAAAATCCGAGAAATTTACAGGAGCTACTCTGAAATTATGCTGAAATTGGGATAATCATGAAAATATGTTATAAAAAAAATTTCGGGAAAACATTTTAATTCGTAAGTCATTTTTAAGATATGACGAAAAAAACGAAAAAAAAAACCGGCAAAAAAAATGAAGCATGTTCGAAGAAAAAAAGTCGAAATCGGTTCTCACGGTTAGACATGGAATACCTTATATGCATTTGTCGATGGGCGTATTTTGAGCACAATGGGCACAATATAAAAAAAAAAATAATAAAACGACATAATTCGGTTCTCACGGTTTGACATGGAATACCTTATATGCACTTGTCGATGGGCGTATGTTTCATAATGCAGAATACATAATCTATGTATTATACATATAATACGTACATATATATGCGTTTCCTCGTGTATATACAGGTAAAGGTATAAAGGCAACATTGAGACTGTTACATCGAAGTGTTATGGAGGAGGTCAGGAGGAACTCCTGGTCTGTAGTACGCTAACATGCTATATAGTAACGGAGTTGCTGCTGTTGCCTATACAGCAACGTCCTATGCGATACTAAACTCGCATATGTGCGCTCACGGTCCGCGCCATATGTGTACATGCATTATACAAACTCAATATCAGATTTGCGCTCAGAGTTCGCCGTGGAAGAGATTTATGATCGTGGCCCACGGAGAAGGCGTTTGGTAGTACAAACCTTCTCCCACCTTCTCTCTCTCTCCTCCCCTTTAAGGCTGCACTTTACTTCTCTGTTTAGCGAGGCAGTTACCACTGTCGGGAACAATCTGAATTTTAGGTAATTTATCGATAGCTCGAGAGCTCTCGGTGCTCGAGCGCAAACTGCAGAACAATACGACCAGTGCTATAGCATTTCCTATGTTTCTATATGGACTTTGAGGTTGTATTGTAAACTGATGAAGAAATAAACAGTCAACGTTCTCAATGAATCCTCGGCACTCCGGGTTTATTGCTTTGTTTACTGCTTCCTGAGCTACTCAAATTTCCGAATATCCTGACAAAACTAATCTCAATAATTGTAACTTTCAAGGATTCAACGACCATTTGCCAGGATTGCAAATATTTTTACGCACCTCACTGATGAAACTAACTGGCACGGTTAGTATTTTGCTAAATGAATTTTCTTCATTTTCGTAATACAGTTAATTTTTCTTTTAACAGTGAAACTCGAATTTAAATAGAAATAAATAGAAATAAATAAAAGTGAGAGGAAAAATTTAAGTAAAAATCCTATTTTATGTAAATAGATCTGAACTTTCCAAAGAAAATGTAGCTTTGATATAGAAAATATTTTTATCTCTGTCCTGATTTTATAAAAATCAGGGACGTTTTTTTTTCTCCGGATTTGACTTATGAGCAGCGAATTATTTAAGAAGGGGTTGTTGCACAGAGAAATGCATAATGCAGAGTGAATAATTGCAATAGGGCTGGCAAATTTGATGGAAAACACTTCTGTGGCAAAATACACACGGGGTTTAACCAATAAAAGCTTTACAGGTGAATGAAATTCGTATATCGGTTAACGATCGACGAAATAGCTTGACATTGGAATCGGCAATTTCCCGAGACTGACGTATACATTTCGAGCCTGGCATTCACGTTAGATCGTAAAGAAACAAGTTCAATGGTCTTGCGAAACGAGTCCAGGAAACTGGTGATAATACACGACTTTCGAATTGAGAAATTAAAGTACCTGTAGGATTGGGTCGTTTGCACGATCGTATTTACGAATATCGGAACAACATGCTCAACAGCGCTTTCGATGGATAAGTGAAAGTTCGAGAGATAACGAGCAGTAAACAACACAATGTACGACAGAGTCGTAAACAGCTGAGGCTGTTAGGTATCTCGTAAGATGAATATAATCAAAGCAGCTTTATTTTTTCTTCTCTCGCTGTTTTAAAGTTAGGATGTATTGTATTTGTGATGTTTCTCTAAAAAACAGAAGAAAAAATGTCGAGACAGACGAAATGTTTCACGAACGGAACGTTGCAATGAAGGAAAGTATTGCGTCAATGAAAAAACTGGAAGAAAGTAAAATTTAGCGTCAGACGGAAATTTTCAAGAACTAGAAATTTCGCGTCAGACGAAAAATTGATATGGCAATCTATTTCGCGTAGCTTGGAAAAACTTAAGCGACAAAAAAATGTTTCCGAAAACTTTTCAAGACCGAACAATTTCTCGAATCCGATCGTGACCGATCAATTTCTTCAATGACGCTATGTACTCTTTTGCCTTTATAATACAGAGTTAATATTCTTGCTTCGCCAATGTGAACTAAAATTCATTCTCTCTCTCTTTCTGCCTCGAAATTAATCTGCATTTCTGTTCGAAAACAGCATAATTCGAAATAGTGCTTACACAGTGAGATTCGAATTGCTTGTTGCTGCTTGACCATGATCAGTCTGGCTCAGCACATTCGTGTGAAAAATAGGTTGCTCTAAAATCGCGATAAACCCGATACGAAGCTTCGAATGGATATCCAAAACAGAAGCATATTGTCGTGTGCCTGTTCAGCACGTTCAGCTAGAAGGATCAGTCATAAATCGAATGGATAAATTTAACAAGCGTTTCGTGTGAATCTCTCACCTCCCTTCACTTTTCACTCGTCCCTTTGCTACTGACATGCATCTGTGTGTATGTATGTTCTGTTACTAACGCAAGCACACACCAACCCAATTCCATGTAAATTACTGCAATCTCCGGGCGCATGTTGTGCAAGCCCATCTGGGTGATATTGGCGCCTGTGTTGGTGGCGCTTTTCCCCCACGTTGGATACTCGTGCACGCGTTAATGGCTACGTTCGCGAGATGCAAAACTGTTTGATTTCCCCGATAACCACGGCATTCATTACTTGACACGCGGTACAGTGTTGTTATATATATATACACACACGTAACCCTACAACGAACGCATACGATGTGAAAGCAAAGCTGGGATTCCCAGTTCACATACGTCGCGTACATACCTGTGTGTTTAGGATATAAATATATGCAATTACTTATATGTCTATATATATATATATATATATATATATATATATGTGTGTGTGTGTTTAGTTCGTACCTGGCTGTAGCAGTAATGCTAGTTGTGTAGTCGGAGTAGGTTCCACTCAACCAGATTACGTATCTCGTTTTCAACGGCTTTCTCATACTCTATGCAACGGAATGGTTAAAGTGCTTCTGCTGCTGGTGCTGCTGCAACATCAGCTATGTGGGCTAAAGCTTATAGCATTTTCGCGTCAATCTTTCGTCTTAGATAGAAAATCTGTGGAATAAAGAGAAAAGAAAAATCAAATGTAAATTTGGGGGACAATTTATTCGCAAGGTATAAAACTGTCAAGTTTTAAAAGCATTTTATCTTGAGAGCCATCGAACCAACAGGACTCTTTATTATCAAGTCTAAAATTTTCCCAAAACCGCAGCTTACAACGATTTTCCGGAAAATCTATGGTAAGCAAAGTTAAAAGCATCGTCAACAAAATCTGTCCCTTTCACTCAGGCTAATGTAAAACCTATGTTCGTTTCGTGTGGCAACCCACAGTGACAAAAACAACGAACGAAAAAAAAAAAAAAAGAAAAGAAAAAACATACTTCAATGGTGTCACGAAGAAGTAAGAAGCTTTCACGCAGCGTGGACCAAGTTTGTATTAGGCATTTTCAAATCCTCTTACACCTTTTTGCGTTGTTACTGCTTTACCGCGTATAACACGGCTTGTGCGAGTGCGTGAACGACACTGAAACAGCGTCGAAAAACAAATCGTTATTAAACCGACGCGGAATAAAAATAACATTCGCTCGTACCATTTGGAAATGCCTTCAGAATTTCACATTGACATTTTTAACCATTATTTTCGCATCTCTTCGCTTGATCGAATTTATTTTCATTTCTACGCGCCCTTCTTTTTTTTTCTTTTCTTCCATTTCCACTCTCCTACTGAATCTTCAATTTAGTGTTGCGTTTTTGCACAACACAGGAGAGGACCGAGCGAACGATGGTGCGTTGTACGCGCCGGAATAAATTCCATCCGGCCAGTCTCCATGATCCTTCATGGTGACCTCACCTTTTTTCCTCACCATTTCCCCCGGCAGTCCCTCCATCGACTCCCCCCCCCCCCCCCCCACCATACTCGGTTCTCAGTTGTTTCGCGCGCTTTCGCTCGTGCGGAGATTTCGAAATAAAATATAACGCGGCACGACTGTTGCATATGCACAGCCGGTGCTTTCGTTGAAAACTGCGAATGCGGAAAAAAAACACACATACACACAGACGCACACAGACGCACAGAGGAAATAAAAAGAAACAACCACAAGCGAATGGAAAAACAGTAGCTGAAAAAAAAAAAAAAAATCGTTTATTGTTTCTATACGCCTCTCTTTTTGCCTCTTCCCACTCTTGGACGAATCACTTCGGCGAATAAAATGCTGAATAAAGTGACCACGCACCTATGGACCAGAGAATCAACCTTTTCCCGTCCACTTTCCATTCTTTTCCACTCCCAACCCCCACTTTTTTCGCGAGCTAAATCCGTGACACCGTTATGCGGCTGACATTTTACCGGGTTTGAATGTACGACCAGCGGGGAAGTGGGAAAAGGGAATGGAAGGGGGACAGGGAGTCCAAACTAATACACAGGAAAGCGTCGAGCATGTCGAATAAATTGCGCTACTCGTTTCACCAAACCCCTGTATTATATTTACTGTACACCCCATTCTACGGCCAATTTCATTATTTGGCTATTCATTGATTGCGCACAATTATTAGAACCCTCGTATTATTGACGGATATTGTGTTGGGCATATATATATATATATATATGTAGGCCAATCAGATGCGTTAAATGAACTTTGGGAATGTTCGATGTACCGTTACGAATTACCTTAATTTATTCAAATAACGGGCTTTATTTTCGCTTTCATTACAACATCTTCTTGGCGTACATTGTATCGCGGAATTGTGTAGAATTATAAAATGGTATTTCATTACTTTTCATTGTTGTCGAGTTGAATATAGTCATCACGCTTTTTTAATCGAGTTATATTCGTTCTCAAAATAAATATTGAGATTATGCTTAAACAATTGCAAATTATTCATTGTTATTTAACGTTCATTATGAGATAAAATATATACTAATTGGAAAAATCTGAAAAACAAAAATCTAAAATCAGTTTTCTTTTGAAAATATCTACATACAATTTATTTCTGTTTTTAATAGCAAAATCATTTTTTCGGAAAGTACCTAAAATTTTCGATCGAACTACCGCTAAAGTAAAACATTTTATTTAGATTTATGCATTTTTCCAAAGCTTTGGAGAAAAATAGAAGTAAAAATCGTAAAACAACTAAATAAATCCATACAGATTTATAGTCATCGTTAAAAAATAAAATGATACAACAAACCTTTAAATGGTTACTGAATCTCATGCTGACCTTCTGACACAACTAATGGTAATATCAATATTAATATTAATATTATGCTGCCTTTATTCACACTGGACTTGAAGCTTTGTTACTGTTAATCAGGTATATAACGTCACAGCTTGTATCTGAGGTGATTAGAGGGCTCTCCGGATCTCATCAAACCGCTCCTATCTCTACAGACACACCGAGTGTGCTGTACATATATATATAGCAGCTTCGTGTACCTTATAGCTCTATCTCTCGCTCTAGCTTTATCTGCGTAACTCATTTGCTCACTTAGCTCACTTACTGCAAACCTGGCCCATCTGGCTTCTTTGAGTGCCAACGAAAGTTTGACGAAAATTTTATCGTGCAAACTTATTAACGCGTTATTTGAAATCCCTGACTATGTTTATCTCATCCCAGGAACGACAAATACTTGACAAGATAAGAATATTTTAAGAGACATTTCGAAAGTAAATATTTTCTTTTTGAGAATATTTAAATAATAACAATTATGTAACAGCAACGATTAGTATTTTTGACACACGACGTATAAAAATAAATACAATTTGTTTAATCGATATTTATTTAACGTTCGTGGCAAAAATTTTGAAGTTCAGAATTTAATGTATTTTTTAACATTAAAAAAAAATCTAAAAATATAATAATAGTAATAATAAGGGTCATAATAGCAACAATAATTACTATAATTAATAAACTAAGTACAAAAGTAAATGAGAAATTATTATTTTTTATTTATATTAATGCATAGTAACAATAATAATAATAATAATAACAGAAACAATAATTATTATAATTGACACACGAAGTCTAAAAAGAAGCAAAAAATTTGAAATTGCTTTATCGTTCGTGGCAGAAATGGAAAATAACACAAAAGTTACAGTGCTTTAATGGTACTTTTTTTTTTTTTTTTTTTTCTTCCCAGCTAAATTGAAAAGATTGTGAAAGGTAACTCGAGGCCCTTACAGCGAGTTGTGCCTCTTGCAGTTTCAGCACTTATACCACCTATATATGGCTGCATGCACTTTTCAACGTGTGACTCATAGAGAATCTTGGAGGCAGCTTTAGTAGCCCTATCTGGGGGGTGGCCTGAAAGACGTCGAAGTGTGTAACATAGTAGTAGTGGGAGTAATAACCGAGGCACGTGATTCGCATTCGCGAAGAGCAAGTGAGGCAACGTGTAGAAAAAGGGCCGGGCAAGTTTTATAAAAGCTTCTAAACGCGCGAGCTTCTCGCCTTCTCTCAACCGCACACGCCGAGACTTCCGTCTCCCTCGTGACTACCTTCACAGACTTTTGGCCTCTCTTACCTTCTAGGGACGTGATGCATTAGCCCTTCTCTCGTCTACCTTCTTACCATCTGGTTTTCCTTGTTGTTTTCTTTTTTTCTTCTTTTTTTTACCCAACGTTACTTTTTCATTCCACTCGTCACTGTTTAAGCGTATGTATATTCGTCATACTTGTACTTTTGACTAGAATTCTTTCTCATTACATGCACTTTTATTCTGGATAATATGACAGATGTACAGTTCGTTATTCAGATATTGAAACATCTGTAAAGTTTTTCAAACATTTTTATCCGTAATTGTAAATAAATGGTATGAAATTTATTTTTCGTCTTTTACATTAAATTTAATCGAAGGTGATTAAAAAAAAAGGTTTGACAAATTTGCACGTTTTTTGTTTTTTTTTTAAACGAGAAAAGTAACGAATCAAAACCCATAAATTGTATCGTATATGAGGCATATATGATCCTAAGCTAAAAAAAAATATTTCAGGACCTTTTAGAGTCTGAATCATAATATAAAAAAATCATGGACCCGATCGGAGAGGTCGAGGGCCGAGGTCAGGTCGAATTGGTACGAAATGCCCCATATATATTTATAGGAATCGAATAGGGTCAAATATATAAACCCTTATAGTGGTTTCAACAGTTTACCATGGATCTTTTATCGTGAGTGTCCGCACTCTTAAATCTCTCGCGTGCTACCATATATTTAAACGTCACATTCGTGAACCTCGAAAAGTCGTTCACACCTTAAAGGCGTTTCACTTCTGTCCGGCAGTTTCGTTACAATCTAAAAGTCAACTTTCCTAAGTGCTCTTTTGAAAAAAATCCAACTTTCTTGAAACTTATTTAGTCGCATGCGAAGATTGTTTTAAGAATAAGAAGCTCTCGGTGAAAGTACGAAGAGTAATTTCGTAGAGTACATGTAAGGGGGTCGTTTTTTTAGAACGATGAAGTCGTATATCGTCGAAGAAAGAGAAGTGATGTGTTAATACTCGGTTCAAAGCCTTACGGACCTCTTGGCAAGATTCCACAGACTTTTGCCTCGTACCTTTACTTGCAATAAAGATTTTTCCCTGCAATAAATCTTTCGCCGATACTCGTTCGAGGAAAGAATTATCGTCGCTCCATGCTCAATGATATACATAACGAGTTGTAATTAGGATAAGTAATTTATGATTTATTAATATTTTAACGAGAATCGAGAAATCACCTTTTTTGTTCTTCGTAATTAATACTTTTTAAATAATTCTGGCTTACATTTTTTTAACTCGCCACTTTTTGTATTTTGATCCGCCATTTTAATTTCTAAAGTGGCATCTCTCAAAAGTAAAAAAAAAAATTAAAATGACTTTTTCTTCTGAAATCGTAATTATCGATTACAACAATCATTTTTAAACACTTCATTATTGTTTTTTTTTTTAAATTGCGGACTGTTTTTTAAATAATCAAATTTAGGACTAAAATAATCTTTCCTATTTTCTATACGATTAACCAGAACCTAAAAATCTTTTTTTTGAAAAAAGTTTGAAAATCAACATATTTTGAAGGTAAACATATCTTGTAAAAGAGTTTCGTATAACTTCGATAAATGATTTAATCAAAGTTTTGATTAAAAAAAAAAAATGATGTCTCAGAATTTTTCTTTTTCTTCGATATTTTTCATCGTGATACTACCCGTATCTCTTGATAATAGTTAATACCAAATCCGAGACAGCTCAGTAATCTTTTTATTAATAGACGAAATGATTGATAACTCGCGTTCGTGAATCACTTTCTATCCAATTAATTATTTCGTGACCCACTCATTAAAGCGAGTGGCTGACAGGAGTTTATCGAGCTGCTAGTAGTGCCAGTCAGTGTGCGCGTCCACGTTGTCCGCCTGGCGTAAGTAGTACGAGTCAGCGTTCGTCGGACAGACAGGCATTATTAGTAGATCCGGCCATCTGAATCAGCCAGTAGTATTGGTCGATTATGATCAGCCATGCGGAGGTCGATGAACATAAACGCAGTTAAAACAAAAATGAAATTTTTTTAATAGAGAAATTGAGCCCATTTTCTTTCCTGTAAGCTTATAGAAAAGCTGAAACAATAGTGTGTCAAAAATAGGATATTTTTATTTTAGAAAATATTTTATTATTTTTACATAAAAAAAATGAATAATTTCCATTTACACAATATTTCGTGTCAGTTTAATTCAATAGATTTTTTTTTGTGTCACTACTAATTGAACATTAAAATATTTGTGTATTTGCCGAATTTACCACAATTTATATCTTACCTTCCAGATTGACCAAAAAAATCCATACGATATCCAAGATTTCTGTCAAAAAAAATACAAAATCGAAACCTGGCACTCCGATTTTAAATATATATTTTTCTTTTCTACTTTGCATGCAGTAGTGTTAGACGGTTATGATCAGCCATCTAAAACGAAGCCCGTGTAACTAAAATATTAGCATTGTAAGCAGACACAGTCACTGTAGAATCTGCAAAATCTTTATGAGATTGTTTGTACGTCTTTGCATAAAAAATCTATTCAATGTAATTTGTGTAAATTACATCATTGTACAACGTTTGCACACAAGTGAATTGTTGCAAAGCTTGTAACTCACCAAGTCTACCATACATATAGATAATTTTATACTCGCCAGTCGTGATTCGTTTCTCTTCGCTGGGATATTCATTGAAATACTAATCTGGCTCCGTGTGAGTTGAACATTGAAACGGAAGTGGTCTCGTCAACAAGTTAACATGTAGCAAGTAGCTCGAGCACGCTTTTCCCCGTCGTGGTTACCACGAGTTCAATGTATGCACAGCCCCGGCATTGAATGCATCGCCGAGAGCTCTGGCCAATTGGACGGTTTACGCTCACTGATCAATTACTCGAATATCGATCGAGCCTATATATCCCAAACGATTGGCTCTCTCTCTCTGTCATTCTCTTCCGTCGAAGAGATAATTAGAAACGTATTAGAGAACAATTTCCGTACAACTGTCATGAATATTACACTCAGTTTATTGGACATAATTCGATCGAATTTTCGAGCCATATCGTCGTGATATTACGATAATTGTTGTTTCGTACAATTGTAATCTCACAAGTGATTAGCAATGAAATTTCATTACGTGCAATATTCAGTTTAAATTATAGACCGTCCGATTGGTGATTGTTGCTTTGAGAGATATTCACAAAATTTAGCTGAACTAGCGATTACAATAATCTGAACACAGGATTTTTTTGTTCGACATTTTGTGATTGTAAAGATTTTTTTTTTGGTAATTTGATGTGGATCAATTATTTTTGGGATTATTAAGGGAATTTGTTTTTTCATATTTTGAAAAAAAAAAAACAAAAAAAAATGATGTACTTTTGACTTATGGAATAAGGAATTTTTTGCCAGGTAGCAAAATCATGTGGGTAATGGGGGTCACCTACAATAATAAAAAAAAATGTTATAAGTAAATATTAATTGTTACATTTATATTCTTTTTTTTTCGTTGCAAAAATCAATTCGAAAATTCTTAATTCCGAATTCATCAAAGGAGTTACATTTCTTTTTTTTCTCAAAATCATAAAAAAAATATTTCGTTTTTTTCATAGATTGAACTGTCTCTACATTTTTTAAATATTCGTGCCAGGATATTTTTTTCATCTATCCAGAAATACCTGTACGAAAAATTAATCGCATTTTTTTACTAATTACAAAAAATAAGATACATATCCTTTTTGTTTTAAAATCGTAAAAGCTCCTTATTCGGAGATAGACACAATAAAAACAAAGTACAACTATAATTTTGGTGTAGATGGCAGGAAGCTACACAAGCCTTGAGCCATAATAACCCAGCGAGTACGTATATATTTGATAGAGCAAACGAGAATTTTTACTACATACCGAGTTCAACTGGCTACAAAAGCGTTTCTTCGACTTTTTCACACGCGCTAAACTTACTTTCATGATCACGTTTTATTGCGAAATCACAATGATCTGACCTGCTGGTGTTTCTTCTATGGGTATATCGCTTTTGAAATTGCTCACACGTTTGATCCTACTATATTTGCTCCGAGACTTTTTTTTTTCTACATGAAGAAAATAAAGCTTTTCCATCGATTGTGTGTTTTAGTATTTTTATGCTTGTTAAAAGACAAAATAAACGTTGAGCCTTTTACGTTGAGGTTAAAAGCCGATTATACAGAAAGAAAAAAAATAGAAAAAAATCTAATAGGATTGTTATTTATGTCTTGTGGCCACCGATGCACGTCTTGCAACATAGACATTTTATATTTTCCACGAGTTCGGATTGTGGCAGTGAATCTATAATGTGTTTTGTGGCGATATAAAAATTGCGGTGCCATGGAACGTCATCGTGTATTGCACAACACCACCGTCAAAGAATCTCAGTTCGTGCTCGTCAGATGGCGTTTTCTCGCTATGTACGGAATCAGTCTTGCTAGTCTCTCTCTCTCTCTCTCTTTCTCTCTTCCGACATTTGCAATAAAGTCACGGTTATCGTCCTGCGTATCTCGTATTCGGTATGCATACTCCAGAGAGCTCCGGGGAGAACGGCTTCACGCGGAATGGAGAAGTCATCCGCAGTTCATTTTTACATTCCACGTAGGATACGACACGTGTTCACAACTGGAGAAAAATATAGGGCGAGAAAGAGAGAGAGAGAGAGAAGAACGAGATTGTAAAGAGAAAAGAAAAAAAAATATCTGGGCCAAGGACGATATTATCTTTATCGCTGATTAATTAGATTTTATTTATATTTTTTATTGTTTTTTTTTTTAATCTATTGCAAAATATATATTTGCAGTACCGGTAATAGAAGTATTTATCTCGTTTTTTTGTTGTAAAAACAGGCAGCTTTGGAAATATAGTTGACGTTAATTTTCTTTTTAATCTACCATTTATAGTTGTCAATGACAATTTTTTTTCTGGGTGTACTTTTCAATATAAATATTCACAAAAATTCCAGCTATCCCAAAATGAGCCAAAAATGTTTCCACATAATTTAGTACACAAAATATGCTCATTCTTATTCAACTGTAAAAATCTATAGCTTCAGAAAAAAAAAGTAGTGAACGAATTTGTTTAAATCTACAATTTGTCGCTGCCAATGACAGATTTTTTTTGTTCTGAGTGTACTTTTCGATATTGAACACTAAATAAGACCCTAAATCATTCTTGCGAAGTGATGGACAGAGGGTCAATCCCAATTCCCCAAAGTCCTGGCCATCCTTGCCCATATTTCTGTCGTCACGTTGGGGGTCGAGAGAGACAGAGAGAGAGCGAAGAGGCCTGCCAGAGGTTTGCCATGGTCAATTCGTTTGTCAGACGTGGACTCCTCTATTACGAGAAGGGATAGACGAGATGAGATGAAGTCCTTTGCCGGTAGGAGCCACACACACATACACACATACACACACATACACACACACAGAATGTAAGGGCTTCTCAAGCTCCCAGGTTTTTATCGGTTACGATCGTCGGAAAGAGGGAACTCGCTGACGTTTCCACGTGAGGAGCTGGAAGCGTGAGGATAGGAAGGACGGAAGAGTGAGGTTCTTGTATATATAGAGAACGGTGGAACTGCGCTCTTTAGATTTTTCTTTTTTACTTGCTTTCACAGACGAGCCGAGGGGTCATGTACACTTTAACTCACAGCTCGTGCTTCTGCAACTCTTCTCTCTTCTCTCTTTCCACTCGCCGACACCACCACAGCCTCGATCTCTCTTTTTTTTTTTTTTTTCGTTGTATTTTTTCTCTCTTTCTCGACCGCGCGCACTATCTGTGGAAACCCCCTTGAGTATACACGAACTATCCACGAGTATCTCAGAACCCTACATCTGGAATAAAAAATTACACGAGAAATGATACAGCATAATCTCTTATACGTAATTTTTTTTTTTTTCACCTCTGGAAAATTCAGCAATTTTTCTGGTGACACATTTGAAAATGAAACTCGGATATAGTCAGTTATTATGTTCCATTTTTTTTAGCCCTTTCTTTTTTTTTTTTTTGCTATTGTTGCAATGAAAATAATTTAATAAAAACATGCCCGTAGTTTTATCGACGTAAACTGAGGCAGTTTCTGTAAATCTATTATTACACAATTTTTTTCAACATACTTTCACAATTCTTTAATTCAGATTTTTTAAAATCTTAGCACCCAATTGAACTTGACTGAACAGCTCAAAAAGAACGCTGAAAATTGTGGCTGTTTGGTGGAGAGATATCAAAAAGCGAATAATTTCGATCACCAGCTGCACGAACGTTCCATCGATATAGAACATTATTCCCGGCAGATATTGCGGCTCATTATTTTGCAATACTCATCGGATGCATAAATCTAGCAAGCAATTATACTCTGCGATTTGTATGGTCGATAGCCACTCCAATTCATGCCGAGATACAATACACATTAGCACCGAAAAACAAATACAATGAAACTCATCATTCCAGACATCAAATAATAGATTTTTAATGACTTATCAGTGCACACAGGGGGGTCCAAATTTTCAACCAAATCCCTGAAATCTGATGGTACTCGAGTTATAGTGAATGCACCAACTATGTTTGCATATGTGTACTGTATAGTGTATAACATGGTGGCACTCATGTTTAGGAAGCCTGTCCTCAGGCCGTCGATTAATTCACGTCAACGAACACAATCCTGTGTACTGCACCAAGTATATATATATATATATATATATATATATATCATTCTACAGTGTTGTACCAGTGTTTCTATTCGATATATACATGTATGTATGTACGTATATATATATATATATATATATATATATATATAGTATATACCGCAACGTGTCGTCAACGTCAAAAGCACAAACGTAAGTGCAATTACTGTTGACGAGCAATTAGTTCTCTCGTCTTACATGAAATTGTCGCAAGAACGAGGTGTCAGCAGCTTTTACCATACCTTGTCATCTGTGCAATGTTAAAAAGAAATAATGCATAAGGATCATTAAACCAAGTATTAACCAGTGAATAAACCTCGAACTCCTTTGTAGGATTAAAATTGCAATCGATTTTCAATTCAATCAATCAAATTTCATCAGTTGCATTGAAATTTTGTGACATCGTTATGCAGAGACTATACGAATTTTTTTTTTCACATAGTCTCTGCATAAATTTTTGTTTCTTCATAGGGAAAGCTCAGGAATTTTTATTTTCGAGATTTTTATGTCATACTCAAAATGGTCTAAAACGTCGAGAAAAGTTCTCTGAAGAGGACTAATTTTAATTTTATTTCTTTTACACATTTTTCATTATTTACGATTTTTTAAAAGAGTATTGTCGAAGTACTCTTTTTTAAACGCTGGAAGATCTTTTTTGGAAAATAAACATTTTTTTCGGAATTTTTTCAAAATCAACAAAAAAATATGGAAATGTATAGTGGACGTAAAAATCTCATAAATTAATTGATAATTCACAGAATTTTAGGTGTTGCTAATTATTGGTGAAAGTTCAATCATATCATAAAGTATATTAAATTAAAAATTCAAGTATATTGTACTAAATATTTCGAAAATTAGAAATTTGAAAGTTTTGCAATTTTATTACACTTTTGTATTAAATTTAATTCACTGGCTAATCAATAAAATGGTCGGTAATAGAAATTTCGTCCTTTTTTTAATATTGTTCGATATTGAGTGAAATAAATCATATTTTTACTCTACGTGTACTCTAAATTCATGCGATTTTCTGTCACACCTGTAAGAATTTCAACGTTAATTTCATCAAACGTTAATTCTACTCTCATGCAACCATTTAATTTTTTTTTTTTTTCCCCTCTTAATTACGGATGCTCCGGTCCTAACGAGGTGCGTTCACCCTCCTTCAGACTTCAGCGACAGATGGGGAAAAACAGAGTTGTGCTTTAATGAAAAAAAAAAAAAAAGTTTCTTGCCTCGTTGAAACTTTTATCTCATCCGCAAATTTGACAGTAAAAATTCTCACGGACCTTGATACTTTCTTTTACTGCGCGGTTCAAAGTATTTGTTTGTAATGAAAAAAAAGAAAAGAAAAAAAAAAAAAAACAGGTTATTAGAAAATATACGATGCAATACGAAACAAATGTTTCAAAAGAGCTTGAAACAGTACACTCAGAAAAATCGTGAAACTCAACACTCATAATATCATGTCCATGCTAAGGGTGACTTCTCTAACAGAGTACAAGATGTGTTCTCGTTTATTTCACATTCGTTTGTAACGCTGCTGGCCTGAAATGGCGAGAAAGCTGACTTTGATGTCGAACATTGTTTTCCACCTAGCTCGTATTTTTTGCACGTTTTACGAGCATAAAAAACATAGCCGAGCTTCAATATGCGCAGCTCTCGGAATTTCACAAAATATGTGTGTGAAACACTTTGATGCTTTCACATCAAAGATGTTTTTGCTAACTTACGTATCCCAATTTCTATAGCTCTGAGTGAAATAAATTGTCCACTTACTCGCCTCAGCTGACTGTTAACAAGTCAGTGAAAAGAGTCCTAATAGAAAAAGGATGGAAAGTGGAATGTTGCTCATTGCATCTTCATTTATCTTTTTTTTTTATTTTTATAAAGCTACCCAAGCTACCCCACATGAGGTCGTTTATCGATTTTGGCTTTCTCACAGACGATGTTCTATAAAAATTCAAAAACAATTAGGAAGCAATGTGCAAAATTCTCTTTTTCCACATTTTTAATTATTCACAATTTTTAAAAAATAAATTATCGAACCTCTTGAGAAAGCAAAAGATAAGAAAGAAGGAAAATTAAAAGATAATTATTAGAGAAGTAGGAAATGAGACTTGAAGAAGGAAACAAAAAAAAGTTCAATTCCTTGTAGTTCAACTAGACTAAACGTATATAGTATGTACGTTTACTGCATGTGACCGGCGTCTTCCTTAATCCACCGTTTATCGTGCAAGATCCGCCGAATCATGTGCGATGTCAGGGTTGTTAAAACGAATTACAGTCGTAAAAGTTGACTATATCCACGTGGCGCATGCCGCGATGGTGTGATTGTAAAAGTAACCTGTGGAACTGTTGCCGACACAGAGGTTTTAGAGTGGTTTGCTCCATTTTCTTGTATCCTGGTATGTGGATATCGTGCAATGTGAAATTACTGTATACGCTTTTGCGATTCGTTCTCGAAACACTCACAGACGAACGTGCTTGAGAGATAAAATCATCGTCCAACTAAATGAGCAATGCGATGCTGGATTGTATGAGATATTTCTGGTCAACTCGGTAAATCTTTGACCTGATTTCACCCAATAATTGTCAAAGAAGCGTCCTGGTTTAAAAAAAAAAAAAAATCAGCACGTTTATAACTTTTTGTTGATTAAAAAATGTCGAAACATTTAATTTGAAAATCTGAAAATAAGAAAGAAAAACAGGAAATAAGTTCAAAAGATTCGATATGAGATAACAATACTTTTAAGTGGTTGCAGAAAGTCTGCACTGAGCAGTGATTTTTTTTTTGTTCAATTTTTTTCGACTTTCCAATTTTGTTTTTATTTTTGTAAAATATATTTTTATAAAAATTTAAAATTTTTCTGAGAATAGTTGAAAAGATTTTAAAGCTGTACCGACTTCAGGCAAAAGATTAGATTTTTTTTTAAATCGGCAATAAAAAAAGCTATTGGAAAACTCATAAAACAGATTGGTTATTCCGGTATTCCGATCGTAAAAAGAATCTCCACATGCGAATATAATAAACTGCAGAACAAGTTTTATTTTTTTTTCTGTATCATTTAAAATATTATTTTTTATTTTGCAAATAAATTGATATCCCACAATTTTTTATGTATACGCATCTGGGGCTTTTTTTATGTGATCATAAGACCGTTACGAATAAACGCTCGCATAATATTTTCCGATACGTTCTTTATTAGAGCATTTCACAATTTTTTTTTAAATCTAATAAAAAGTGTCGTTAAAAACAAATAAAAAAAAATAAAGTGTCCCAATTATAATATCTCTCGATTAAAACGATTTACGAAAAAAAAGTGACATCATCTAAAATTAAAATAATTTTTCGTAAGTTTAAAAATCAGGATTTTCAAGAAAAATTACAAATTTTTTAATTGGTGCAAAAAAGAATTGATTAAAAAAATTCATGAAAAAAAAATCTAAAAAAAAGTAAAAGTGTTTTTTTTTTTCGAGCCTTCAGAAGAGTATAAAAAATTATGGAGCAAATTGAAAAAGGGTTGAATGCTTACTGAGTTAGTCAGGAATATCTTGTGTATATGAGTTTATTGATAAATTAATTTCTGAAAGTAACGAAATCTTTGATATAAGTTTTCGTTTTATTCGACATTTTATACCTAACCTCAACTTGACTAGGACGTAGTAAAACGACTACGTTAACTCTACTAAACAGCGAAGACGATGAAATAGAACTGAAAAGGACGAAGTGGACGGAGGCAGTTGGCGCGGTTGGTGGCCAATTCACACTCCGCAACGAATTTCCAAGTTTCTTCGGCAAAGTGAAGGTAAGGGATGACGAAAGATTTCTCCTCGTCTCTCTTACTCGCCAAAATTTCGCAAGTACGCGCCATTTCGGTAGATAGAGGTGACCCGGAGAGTGAGTCCGCACTGGAGAAACTTTTCTCACTCGAATAGTGCCGGGCGATTCAGTTCAGCAGCGCGAGAGGGGTTGGAAGTACGTAGTTACAGTGGCAAAGTACGAACTGTCATTGGTAACCCAGAACGAGAAGGAGAGAGAATGGGGAATCGAGGAAACGAGGGGGAAATGCTGGCACTAAAAAAAAACACACTCGGAAAATTTTTACAGATTTGGGAGACCGAGATTATTCGAGTCACCTTTTAATTTTGAATTTTTTAAATTGTAATTAAAACAGAAAAGTTATTTCTTTTAATTTAAAAGATTTTTCTGTAAATTTGTTGACTGTACATAAAGAAAATATTTTATTTTAGTAGTGACAAATAATTTTGGTCGTTATTGGACATTTATTTTATACAATTTATTTTATATCAGGAAATCATTTTTTTTTTCTCAAAATAAATACAGAAAATGCGTAAAAAAATGTGTACTATCAAAAAAATAAAATTACAAACTGACAAATAAATCTTTCTGTTAAAAAAAAAACGTAAATTTCACTTTTATTCTAAACCACCGACTTTTAAAAGGTACTTTTCTCTAGTTGTCCTTGATACAACTGACCCCGGTCTGGCCATTTTGGAGAAAATTACGAGACTTATAGAGGGAGATGAGAAAAGAGGCATGCATATAATCTCCACTTAGAGAAACACTACGGTTGAAAATAATGTGTGGTAAAATAATGGTCGAAGACTCTTTTCTGCCTCGGATAGCCTTCATAGCCTTCAGTCTGATGGTTCTTCGTTGAGTGTGTGGATTAAGAATGCACGAGAGTGTAAGAACACGAGCCCACGCACTCAGACCCTCGGCGCTATCTATATTTCCCTCGTGACTTGGTAACACTCACAATTCGAGCGTTGAATTTCTACCGCTGGCATCAAATATATACATATATATGGGGCATTCCACGTGGTTTCAACCTGGGTCTGATTTTATACCTTTTTGATTGGGTCCGCAATTTTTTTTTATATAATTGACATAACTCTAAAATCATAATAATATAATTGACAAACTCTGAAAAGCATTAACTTAAAAAAAAAAATGTTTACACATTTTTATTTATCTACGATTTTTTAAAGCAAATTATCGAACGACACATTTTTTAAATTTGATCATATAAAAAAAAATAAAAAATTGCGGAGCCAATCGGAAGGTTCAAGGGTCAGACACAAGTCGAAACCAGGTAGAATGTCCCATATGCAGCAGAATGTCTACAATATATATATAGTAAATTGGTATACATTCCGAATAGTGTAGCAGCATTGTGTATGTTTCGTGTACACCTTTATCGTTCCTTTTTAGCATATAAATGTGCAAATGGAATTTTTTTTTAGCTAAAGGACTACAAAGAGCTCAGAGAAGCGAGGAGCTTTTTTTTTAAAAGCATATATATATCTGTTTGCAAGTGTCTATAGATGTCCATTACGTCACAGCGAGACTGACTGAAACAAGAAGTTAAAAAATATACGACGTAGAGTTATAATATGCAATAAAAAAAGGGGTGAATATACGGTGAGAGCTATAATTTTTTTTTTAAGAGAGGACGTAAAATCGTGCAAAGCGATAGTGGGAAAATAGAATCGAGAGTGGAAATGAAATGCAAGAGAAAAGAAAAATAAAGCGGAAGAGAAGATTGGACGAAAAATTTGTCTGGAGAAGTGACGATTTGGAAAAGTACGCTCGGCTATTTGATTTTAGACAATATTTCAGGCTTTATGGTTTTTGGGGGAATGAAAATATATGTAAAATATAGTTTTTTTTTTCTATTGTCGTATGACTTATTTTTTGTTGTACCTCGACGATGTTGTTTTTTTTTTTTTAAATAAATTAAATAAATTTATTTGGCAAAGGATTTAATCTGGGATAAAATATTGAAAGATTGTTCAACGATTTGAAAAATTGTAAAATGGCAAAAATGATTTTCAAGTAATTTCGTCGCCCAACAGTAATTGACTCGTAATATTTCCTGTCATTGTATCAAAGTGTATAAACAAAGACGTTAATTTTAGTGCGGGCGTGACACTCTCAGATCAATGATAATTTGCTATTTGTGCCCTCGCGGGCGAATTCTCCCTTTCTCACTCTTCCCTTTGGCGATAAGCTCATCCACTTGGAGCAGAAATATCTACATGTATATATATATACATATATATATATATCTGTTGTATCTGCTGCTTGCGAACGAGCGAGCGACCACGCGCTGCGTGACAAGTAGCTTCATAAAGCTTTGACGATAAGGGCGTATAGTGGCCTGAGCTGGTAATATAACGTCTCTTACCAAGCTCCGAAGTACACGCTATACACCATATACTGTAACGGCCCACAGAAATTCGAGAGAAACTACTGAAATTCACCAGGACGTGAGTCCTTAGGAAGTTACTCATGTCACTCGTACAAACTCGAACTATTCTTTTTTTTTTTTTTTATCGTATTTCGTCGACTTGCGACAAAAACACGTGCAGCAGAGCAAATCTCGTATACTTTTACAACAGCGGTGCTTTAATAGCGTATTTAGTTTTTGGCGAATATTACTCTTAATAAAAATAAAAAAGAATAAAAAATACCACAACTAATTGTTTGAGCCACTTTTTATAGACGTCTACTATTTAACCATTAGAAAAGCATTTGTCAGCTATAAAATATAAATAAAGGTTCAGCGTTAAAAATAGCGAATGTGAATATTCGATTCTTTAATTTTGTAGATGAATTTTGGGAGCCCTCTAACTCTAATCTTGAACTCGAATAACTAATTATTATTTACTTTTCAGGGAATAATTTTCATGACAACAATTTTCGTTTTGGTACTTTACCTGAAATGTGAAAATCAATTTCTTTTTTTGCATTTAAGATAAAGTACTAATAGCAATGGGTGATTCGTTTTCAATTTCAATACCAAAACTACATTTAGTTCACAGAAGATTAATTAATTAATTTTAATGCAGTCTGCAGTTTCTTTCAAAAGTAATTGCGCTTTCGGACTGCACAGACAGACTGACAGAAATGAGTTTATGCATTTTTTTTTTTGGAATCTAGGACACTCAAAACATCTATTTCCATAAAGATCTGGACGTGAACATTTTTTTAGATTGCAATACTTTCTCCTTTATATACACTTCGTATGTGATAAAAAAAATAAAAATGGTCGAAGTGGACAACAAAACGATTTATTAAAAATAAATAAAATATTGCCACTCTAATATATAAATGGCTAACTCCATAAATCTTTCAACAGGACTTTTCACTATTTCTTCAAATAATTTTTTTGTTCATTACACTTGCTAAAAAAAGCATTCCTGATTATTTAACGAGATTTTTATGAATATATCAAAAATCTTCAATATTTTCCAGTACTTTTCGAAGAGAAAAAAATATATTAAACCGTTGCTAGGATTTCTAAGTGAAAAGTTGCTCTCTCTCTGTTCGCATCATTATCTTTCACGTTACTTTTTCTTTATTCCTCTATGATTTTTTTCTTCCATTATTTCCAATAGAAGCGAATTCTCTCGCTTTATACACTCATTCTCAGTATATATCGAGAATATCGCACAGCAGCAAAGCGTGAATGTACCTGGCTGAGAAACTACGCGCTCCATTAGTACTTAGGGACGTCGCTCGAGGCCATTTTCAAAGTAAAGTTGCGTTTCTCTTCGGCCACTCGTGATGCTCCTTCACCCTATATCGCCAACAAGATATTTCCTACGGCACTCTATCCAACCCTAATTATAGTGCCCGCCGAAGTATCGGACAAAGTGCGGCTCACGTTTCCAGAAATATAAACTTTTTTATTTCCCTGGAAATGCCACAAAAGTATAGATTTTCTTTTGTTACTTATTTCAAAAAATAGATATTTCTCCAACTGCAACTAAAATTTCGCAGCGGAGTTATAATTCTGAAGGAACTTTCTCAAACACACAGTGTTTCTTTCAATATTCACGTTCTGTTTTTTTTTTTGGCACAAATCGTCCGAGGGATTAAAACTATATGTAATTTTGAAACTTTTGCTTATTAGAAAAACAAAAATTTACACATTTTTAATTATCTACGATTTTTTAAAACAAATTATCGAATGACACATTTTAAAAATCTGAAAAAATTCGGAAAACCCTTTTTTTGGAAAATAAACATTTTTGGTAACCGTGGGCCGGCGATTGTCTTTTCGGCCTTTTTAAACATTTTTTATATACATTTTTTTATTTCTGAGAATTTTTTCAGATTTCTGTTTCATTCAATTTGCTTCAATATACAACATTTCAGCATATTAAAGTAAAAAAAAAATTACATATATATTCAATATTTCAATTACTCAACGTAATTATTTATGTGAATATCTATTTGAAAAAAAAAAAGCTATTGAGGATAATAATGTAAGGACTCGCGATTTTTCTTCCTTTGCGTTTAAGAGGATTTTCCTTTACTCTGTCATACCTGTCGAAGATCAAAGTGAAGAATAAATGAAAAATTTCCGTAGAATCTTTGCCATTACGCCTTTGACTATACTAAGAACCGAGAGCCGGGCTTTTGGATCTCTTTTTATTTTCTTCTCCTCGCTTCCTTTCCACACTTTTACTCGGATGCGCGAACGGCGAAAGGTCTGTGGGAAAAAAAAAAAAAAAAAACGTCTCGAACAAAGTTGACGACTCGATGTGGTCGCCCCACGGTTTTCAGAACAATTGTTACGAACAAATTTAATCGCAAGTAACACAAAGCCCAGGGTTTTAGATCCACAGTGGTTGCGGCGGCGGCGGCGGCGGCGACGGCGTGGCAAATTGAAAGAGCCAATTAAAAGTTACACGAGCTGGGTTCGAACTGTAGTACCTAACAACTGTAGATCGCTTTTTAGTATATATATTGCACTTAATCTAGATATCGATGTTCTAAATACGTTATCGGAATATTTATTTTTTATTTAAAAAAAAAAAAAAAAGAAAAAACATTCCAGAAGATTATGAAATTTGTTCTTAAGATTAAGAAATGTACATTATTATGATTCAGTCATTTTTATTGTTACACCACATTTTTTGTTCCAGCATACAAATTAATTCGAATTAATGGAAATGGAGCCTGCGGTTAAAAGTATTGCATATTATTCTTTAAAATCTCTGTTAAAATTCATACAAATTTTTAGAAGTGTGATGTAATTTTTTTTAAACTCACGTCACATCAGTCAAACTAAAGTTTAGATCGTTTTTGTTACTAAGATTGAGTTAAGGTCAGACTGCTCAAATCTGTCGAGAGCAGAAAGCCTCAGAGGAGATGTAGAGGGCTGGAGAACGAGCAAAATAGAGTTTATGTCATAGTCAAGAAAGGAACCCCTTCGATACGTTTTTTTTTTGTGATGTGCATGCTCTGTTCTCGCCCGATGCATTAGGGAAACGATCGTGGAGGATCTCAGATTTAAAAGCTACCGATTTACGTGTATTCGTTTCCGCTAAAGATCGGAGGTGGCTCGAGTCAGAGGGCAGTAGTTATCGGATTGAAGATTTTCGAAATAAATAATCATGATGTTTGGCTATCGAGAATTACGTGTAAAATTTAGTCTGCCTCGAGACGTCGTCGAGACGCCTCCCTGTCGCGCTCCCATGTTGACAGTTTTTCTGTCCGATCGAACTCGATGTAGTTCGGTTCTCGCGCGTTGCGTGTGTTTCGAGTGAGTAAAGCTATTAAAATAGAGTTATTAAAATAAAATCAGCATGTTTTCGTGCAGCGATTAAGTGCAGTTTAGTGCACTGCGTTCTCGAGTGTACAGTTCTCGCCTCTCCCATGGATTGCACATTAATTTGGTGAGTTTTCCGCAATTAAAGATAAATTAAAGATAAATTTATTTCGAAATAACATCGCTGTCGTTATGTCAGCTATGCGTTGTCACTATTACCGCTACTGTCGCAGCGTTGACGCATTTTTACTTTTTAAATTTTTTATTTTGTTTCGACATTTCATGTAATTTATGAGCCCTAAATTACAGACCACAATTGGAAAAGATGAAGAAGTTATAAAATTGTAGATCTGCTTTGTATACTTTCAGAGATTTGAATTCAAGTGTTTTTTTAAAGTCATGTAAATATTTTACATTGCATTTTTTTTTCTTCATTATACAGTCCCCTTAATATACAAAATCTTGTAATGCAATATGTATATGAATACGTATACGAAATTAAAAAAAAAAGTTTCTTCAATATTGAATGTCATTAATATTAAATTTCACATCAGTGTATCGAAATTAATATTTGATTGTCATAATATTAATTAATTGCTTATGAATTTTTTATTTCATGCTTTTTGAAAGTTCCGTGTAACTCTGCACAATAAATAATGCTGCAATTATTCATAACAGGTTTAATAATGAATGCATATACGAATTAATATCTGCGCTCATGTGTGGTTACGGTATCGTCCAACATTTTTGTTAATAATGATGTGAGATAGAAATTCGTTCCAGTAAAGAGTTGGGGAAAAGCCTTCAGTTTCCCTGTCACCCAATTCTGATGCAAATCTCATTCCTCTCGACGTTTTAACATTTTTTCCTCTAGCTTCCTTTTCTGTCCGACCAAATACCCCGAGTGTACATAGCGCAAAATACAGAAATTCCGCGAAGCTTATCAGACTGAAGCCGATAAAAACTCCACAGATTCCGCCGATATTACCTGAACAAAATTTTTTTCAAAAATTCATATTACTAAATGAGAATGTTATAATGATAAAAAAGATAATATTGATACTTACTGAGAAGCTCGTACCAATAGTATGCCACATCCTGTTTCAATCTTATGCTTCCGTGTTTCGTAAAATAAATATGCACGATGCTCTGATTCACCAGTTTCACGTTACCGCTTTGAGAATAATAATAATAGTAATGATACATATATTTCTTAAAAAGCACTTTTAATCAAATTACTTACAAATAATTAAAAATATATATTTTTTTGTTACTTAGTGAGCAAAAAATCTTAATAATTACATTAAATCATTGTGATAGTCGCCTCTGTCGAGATAAATTGTCGAACTGTGCAGATAGTAACGAACGTCGTTGCAAGTTGGAAGGCAATGACTACACCGCTCGAGTCCTACAGTGCTGATTTTAACTTTGTTATTTTTGTCAGGATTTTCATCTCCCTGGACGGACGAAAATAGCTCTGTAATTTGCAAGAGGTGAAACATTGTGATTATGTATTAAAGCAATTTACAATTACGTTTCTCAGTAATGTCATTTTACCTTTATTTTCATGCAAGCACTCGACGTCTCCAGTGTTGCATACTTTTCGTTCATCTAATTAAATAAATTAGTACATTTGTGGGTTCTATTAAATATTGAATTAAATCGACCGAAGACATTTTTTTAAAATAACTTTTGTCGAAATAACATTAAAAAATAGACCATTTTTCTGGAATCGCAGTAATAATTTTGCAGTAGGAAAGTATAATAATTAAAAAAAAAATTATGAGAATAGTAATAATAATAAGGGAAGTGTCGTAGAGCGGAAGTGAGTAGAAAAATAATAGTAATTAGATAAATAAAATGTCAGATATTTTTCATTTCTTACATTCGTCGTTTCCACGTCTCGGAAGAAAGAATGGTCTGCACTTGCAGCTCTCCCATATAGCAGCGGCACGACAGTCAACCAGACAGTCGCTGTACGTGTAAAGTGTATATAGAACGGGGAATTCGGTCTTAAAAATGCACTTTCGTCTCTTGGCTGCGACACTTCTGATCTCGTTCGTGCTATACGTTGAGGTGGCATCCAATTCGACAAATGTCTCCGTGGCAGGAGACACAAGCGCCTCGGATACGGAACCACCGCCGTTGTCCGGATAATTCCGCGTATTGAATATCGTCACCAATAGGTGAAAAAGAAAATTATTTCATGAAAAAAAGAAATTAAAAATATTATTAAACATGTATAATAATAATAATAATAATAATAATAATAATAATGTTCTTTTATAGATAATAAAATATGGTGAGCTTTTATAAAATAAAAAAATGTTGCATTTAAGAAAAAAAAAGTTTTGCAAACAAATATAATATTATTAAAGTAACAGGAAGCAACTTCTTGTCGTACTTTCCAACCTTGTATGGGAAGCATCGAATAATAATAATCCTCCAAAAATGGTTCCAATACCAAGGACAGGCCATTCATTATTCCAAAACTTCTGATTTCGTACGGTTGACGCAGCGCTGTGTTTTTTATATCTTTGGTTCTGCTAGAAAATTGCAGCATAGTACACATAACGTCTTTTTTTATAGTGTAGCCAAAATTTTTGATGATCAGAGATTTAAAAAAGAAAAATTATTTTGCAGCATACAGAAGCCCAAAATCAGAGGCTTAGCTATAATCTTTAAATAAATCCCTTTTATTTAACTTCTATAAAAATGGCAGGAATTTGTACGAAAATTATTTAAGTTGTTACATTACTTTATCAACAATTATTATGAAATATATACGAACTCACATAGGTATATCGTCCGATTCTCGAATATAATTGAAAGTGCAGCAAAAACCGTCTTTGGTTTTACGAAATGTAAAGATTTCTGAGCAATTCTGAGGTTTGCCTTGAAAATGGCAGGACGACAGTGCATCAGTGCAACTCGGTGTTAACTGAAAATGAAATTTCGAATTTTATCAATTATCGATATCAACGAAGGAATTTTTTAGTCTTCCTGGTAAATTACGTTTTTCATAATACTCGTTACGTCGTAATTTCCCTTGTAATAACGCATCAGTAGTTCATCTAAATATTTCTCGGACGTCGCGTTTCGTCGCACATTCGTATCGTACAGCGAGCCAAAATCTTGAATCATACGTAATACATCAACGAATTCCCAGTTTGTGGTATTTGTGTTGACACTAGAAAAAAAATGGTAAAAGTCATTAATCCTAATTACAGTTTAATTGACAATAAAAAAACAAATCTTACATGTCGTTGGCTAATTCGATAGCGGCTTTACGGCTTATCCTATTTATGTTGCATATAGCAATTCCTGAAATTCGCATTTATCTGTATTTTTTTGTACATTGGCATGGAGAAAAATGATTAGATGCTGTCAGCAGCCAATTACGATTAATTGTATTAATTTTTAAAGCTTGCCAATTTCTATATTTTCAACAATTCGCCAATATTCCTACTAACCTATTTTTGTCCATATCTTTTTATTGCAAATAATGACATTTCAATTAATGTAATAATTTAAAAAATATATTTTTATATCCGAACAGGAATTTTTTTTATACCCGGGTATTCAAGCATGCGCGACGGATAATTTTCCGAATCGACGACGGACACTACGGGTACTTGATAGTACTCCTTGTAAGCGCTATTCACAAGTAATCCCATCATGCAAAGTGTCGCTGCATGAATGACGATCCAGATGGCTCTGGAATCAAAGGATATTCTCAAAATCACTTTATAGGTTTATAAGACCTACAACGATTAAAGTGACCAAAAGGAATCCCGCAAAGAAAGTCCCGAGAAAAAATAAGGTTTCGAAAAAACGATGGCTACAAAAAAAATGGCTTGAAAAAAACAGTAGCCGGAAAAAAGGAGTCTTGGGAAATAAAGTTCACCGGAAAATAAGGTGACAAAGGGAAAAGTGTAATCTCACCTGTTGACCCAATATCTGTGTGGTTCGGTGAGATGATGACAACCGACTAAACTCGAGTTTTCACAGTAATCATGCACCTTTTCTTCAACCTCTTTTAGCACAATTGACCATTGTAACGGATTTTCAGAAGCCGGTGAAATCCAACCCTGATCAACTCGAAATTTTGCCCTCTCTTCCCTTATTTCGTTGATACTTTCCATCGATATTCGCGACTAATAACGAAAATTACTTCCAGAAACATTGAACAAATGTTTCAGTGCATGAGCGTGGACACCGCGGTAATTCAAAAAGTTTCGTTCCCCGGCAATTCAGTGAATAAGGAAACGGGATTGCAGTGAATGAGAATTGCACCTATCCACGTGTGGGTTTCACGACGTACTAAACACAGTAATGTACTTGTGCGTATCACTGCGCGCCATCTTTATGACCTGCCGCTCACACACTGGACGTGTGAAATCAATGGCAATTATTCGTTGAGATAGGCATTGAAAAAAAGGCATAAAAACGATAGTACAATGTTGCGAGTCCATATACTGCCCAGTGATATAGAAACTGTCTATCTCGTGAAGCGAAGAATTTTTTGTTATCTGTGTTTACCTCCGCTACTTCGCCTGAATATTTCATAGAGAGCATCCACGTGTATGTTCACCATTATCAGAATATGATAGACAAACAAAAATGAACTCTCGACACATATGACAAATATGTGCGTACATCAATTGTCTTGAATATCAACAGGCTCGGAATTTGGTAGTTTAATTTTGATTAAAACTTCGTTTTGCTTTGCTATACGATTCCTGATAATGTCAAACTTGCAAATGCGTCTAAGAAAATAGGAGCAGAAGTATCAGATGGCGTACGATTTCTGTTCATGGGATTTGGGAATGACGTAGTTTAGGTCGACCAGAGATGAGAATCGGAATTTAGACAAGACGTAAGTTAACATAATTGGAACTGCTACTATCTTCCCCATTTGAGATACTATCACATTTATTTAGGGCTCACATCAACAGGTAGATTAGGTATTAGCGACCGAGTGAGGATTTGCAATTCGTTATATACATCAAAAACTTGTAGTTAATTCAATGTCGACGTTTCCAATGCCTCACTGTAATTTAGGCAAAATTTGCGGGCATCCCTGTGGGTAGTTTAACTTGATCATGGTAAGTTTGTAGTGTCGACTGTTAATAGGTATTCGAGAGTCGTATAAGGACGTCTCAATTTGTGCAATATTTTCTTGATTTATGAGACGAATGTAGTTGCCATAAATTATATATTTGTACGATCAATACAGTGGTGCAAAATAATTCTTCTTGGAAACCGGTGATGTAATCTGGAGTTTATTGGAAGACTCAACCATCCAGGTGTTCATTTAATTTCAATTCAACATTGTTCGTTATATACTTTTTGAGTTCTGATCTGAGTTATTCATTGTGTTGCGTTACTGGTTTCTGTTTCATCTTTGCCTGCTTTATCATTCGAGGCAGCCGTCCTCTAAAATGTTACCCTGACCAACTACAACGATGACTCAATCCTTAACTATTTAATTACACTACCATATTATCCAGTGAAATGGTTGAACTTTATTACTCACCCTAAGCAATTTCCCTTTTCCATCGTCCACTTTCCTTACCAAGAACCATATCATTACGGCTGACAAGCAGTGATGAACCAATTACGTACTTCCCGTAGGTCATTTCGTTGGGTAAAGTAATCTTCCCAGCGCAGTACAAGTACGGTACTTTAGCACGTTGGTTTCCGGACTATTTCCGTAGGACGGTGTAACGCCCAGGTGTACAATTGCATTTTTATTCACCATTATTCGTCACAAACTTGTTGTATCCTGATCCGACATTACGAATATGTTCTGTTTCACGCGAGGTTTCACTTTTTTGTTCGTTCCATAATTTGAAACACACTCCTTGTAAAATATAACCCTAAGCAAATAGGTCGATGAATCAACTCGTAACTATTTAATTGCATTTCCATACCACGTCCATATTATCTAATAAATTGGTTCATCTCAATCACGGTCACCCTACGCAATTTCCTTTCTCCATCATCCACTTTTCTCACTAAGAACCATAAGCGAAGAACATAGTTGGTTCATTATTGCATGCAAGCCGCAATGATAATTGAGAGCACTAATGATAATTGCGGCTTGCAAGCAGTGATGAATTCACTACATACCTCGCTGAGGCCATTTCGTTGCGTAAAATAATATTTCCGGCGCGGTACGAGCAAGTTACTAAATCACATCGTTTCCAAGACTGCTTTCATGGGACGGCTTCACATCACATTATAAAGATTTTGTATTCTGATCCGGCGTTACCTATGTGTCCTGTTACATGACTGGTATACAGTTCCATTTTGCCCATTTCAGGATTTGACCGCCTACCTTCTAAATGTTATTCTAACAAAATACAAAGATGACTCAACCGTTAACTATTTACTTACATCTTCATACCACTTTCATATTCATCAATAAAATGGTTAACCTTTATCACCGACCCTAAGCAATTTCCCTTCTCCATCATGCAGCACTTTCCTCACCAAGAACCATATCATTGCGGCTTCCAAGCCGAGATGAACCAACTACGTACTTAGCAGAGGCCATTTCGTTTGCGTAAAGTAACCTTCCCTACGTGGTACGAGCAAGTTACTTTAACACATCGGTTTTAAGACTGCTTTCATGGGACGGCTTGACATCCAGGTTTCATTTTCACTTCTATTTATCATTGATCATTATAAGCATGTTGTTACTCTGAACTGGCATTATGTATATATATTCTATTTCATGACTACTTATCATGAATAGATAACTTATTGTTCAATAAAATGGTTGACCTTTATCAGCCACCTTAAGCAATTTCCCGATCTCTCCGTCGTCCACTTTACTCACCAAGAACCATATCATTGCGGCTTTCCAAGCAGTGATGAACCAACTACGTACTTCGCTGAGGCCATTTCATTGCGTAAAGTAACCTTCCTCGTGTGATGCTGGTACGAGCCAAGGTATACTTTAGCACGTCGAGTTTCAAGACTGGTCACGTGCACTTACAGTCATAAGAACGAGTAGCTACTACATATATATCTCCCATACTATCTTCTACTCTATATAACATACCTTCAGTGGTTCAAGTACGTGCCTTCGGCATACATATCTATATGCTCCTTTGTACATCTAGACTTGAGATACCTTTATATGCACGTGCGACCCGAGTAAGACCGAGAAACCTGGAGATTCTCTGGTACGTATACTGTGTTTAACGTTCTCTCGTTGCATACATGAGCTATACACACGAGAGTGTAGAGTCCAGAAACCAAAGGAGACCCTAGCTCGCCACTTCGCATACCTTCCTACCTGATGCTACTACTGCTACTGCTGCTGCTGCCTCTGCTGCTTCTCCTGCTGCTGCTGCTGCTGCTGCTGCTGCTGCTGCTTCTACTGCTGCTTCTACTGCTTCTGCCATTGGGCCAACCAGTATGAATATCGTTGTGGCGCGCTAATGCTGGAGGTCCATGATAGCAATTGGCGTTATGCCAGTGTATGGAACAAAGCACGGGAACTATACACGCGAATCCTCCGATAACTTCATCCTAGGCGAGCTTGAGCGAACTCCTGGTGTGTGCATCCGCTAACCGGGTCGCGTCTGCGAATCTCGCTAGGTATTCCTTCGCTCGACCGCTTTCTCACTCGCATTTCTCACGCTCTAGCCTTCTCTTCTCGTATACTCTCTTCTATCCTCCCGTCGAACTTTGTCATATTTCACCGGGAAAGCACGTTCCCGATTTTCTCTCGCGGATTCTCACTCGCACTTTAGTCACAAGGCTTCTCTCACTCGCTCTTCCAGACCGCGTCCCTATATTCGAGCTCGACGAAGTTTCCGTTTCCATATATATATATATATATATATATCTCCCTTTCTCTGTTAACGCAGGAGGATGCGGATGACGAAGAAATGCTTCAGCCAAACTAAGAGAGAGCGCGAGAGATTTGGTTCACTCTCTCGTTTCTGCGAGTTCACGCGTCACTATTCCCAATGACGTTACATTGGAAGGAGCTACTGTGGAAATTTCGTACGTAAGCTCAGAGCAGAAAGGTCGAACAAGTTTTTCAATTCTCGCGTTTCATTTAACTCTCTTGTGACGTTTAAACGAAAATGACACTTTGATGTGTTTTTGTTTACCTCGACCGGTCTTTTTTGACAAATTTCAAGTAGGTCAAAGTGACGATAGGTAATATGAAATATTTTGGGGATACTTCAATAACTTTTGGAATGAAAATGAAAGTATTTTATGTGCTCGTTCACTGAGGGATTGAATTTCATAATCACAGTAACGAATTTTCATTAAAAGCGAAAAAAAAAGTGTTCATCTCATTATTTGTGCTGCTTATCAAGATTTGTGTTTCTCATTACAAACATTAACAGTTTTATGCAAAAGATCTGATAATAAAAAATGCTACTGCCACGCAATTTGAAAAAATGTCGTTTTTCTCAAACTTTTCATATCATGCATCAATTATGAAAATAGTAAAAAAAAAAAAACAAAAACCCACCAAAGAGGAGTTTTCATACTTTAAGATATAAAGTTTCAATATACTTTTTTTCCATCTCCGCACGAGACGTCAATTTCAGAACATTTAACGTACCTAGAATATTATTTACTGACGTTGATCGACATAATTGCACGAAAAAGTCTCCGTGAATTACAGCGCCCACAGGTAATTACGTGAACAGAATTGGAGTACATGCTCATCAATATTATATCAAAGGTGCATTACACATACATTCTCAAATGAAAATTCGATTTGAGAATTTGAGTATTTCAAGATGAAAGAAAAATCTAAAGAAAAAATATCGTTATTGATGATCCGAAAAACAGTAACCTTGAAAAAAAAAAAGAATAATAATACCAAATATTTATGGATAAATGAATTTAAAAAAAAAACTTATTCATCAAATTTAATAGAGAAATCAATTTTTTATGCGAAATGAATTCTTAGAATATAAGCAAAAGAAAAATTATTTATTTTTTCACTACTGAAACTATTTGTTTCGTGATCATAAAACTTCTCACGTTTAATGTGGAACTATTTCACGAATACATATCCAAAATACACGAATTTTCAAACATCTCGAAAAAAAAAACAGATTACAAAAAAATCCTTTAAAGAATGTATACGTATTCAGAAAAATCAGGAAATTAATTTAACATTACAAAAATCAAATTTCTCATCCAATTGGTTAAACATTGATTTCAACTGAATATTGATATTTTTCATCAGATAATACGAAACTTTTGCTTAGACATGTAATACGTAATTAATGTACTGTAAAATATTTCACATTTGTAGAATGTTATAATATACTGACAATTGATGGACACGACAAAAAAAAAAATCGGTGATAATACATTATTTGATAATTCCATTAACAGAACTGGAGCAGTTGGATAGATCAATATTACATTTTAACGAAGAGAACGTGGATTCGTATACGTTGCTTGCTGCAAACTTAATTATCGTTTCGTCGCGGATGATAAATCGAAGCTGAAGATATTTAGATTATCGAGCAATACTAATATCGATCGATAACGTGTATATGTATAGCCTATATGGTTTGCTTGGATGTACTCAAGAGCGATAGATTATACTCGTCGACATATGCTTCGTGTATATGTGCGGTGTAACGCAAGCCAAACCATGCGTGGATTAAATGGTTACCGTTATTGTAACTGCTTGGGAAACGACCTGAGTCCGTGGGTTTGCCATATTCCTGGTGCGTCCACCTAGCCACGAGAGTGAGAGAGTGGAAGAGAGAGAGAGAGAGAGAGAGAGAGAGAGAGAGAGAGAGAGAGAGAGAGAGAGAGGGAGAGGGAGAGAGAGAGAGAGAGAGAGAGAGAGAGGGAGAGAGAGAGCTCTGCTCGCATCCACAATTAATTTAGGATAATCCTAATCGCTAATTGCGCAACCCGTTCTGTGTGAGCAGCTTCGTCGTCGTACACGTCGAGCTTGCTATTACGTACAGGCTATACCATATTAGTAGCCAGTAGATGCAATATCGGTGATATTGTAAAGCATAGAAGGACAACATATACACTGACCATATGAAACGTCCGAGCATTTCGATTAGTAAGATAATCGACTCTTCGCTTGAGTTATTATGCACGATACATGCATTAAGTATTCACGTTCGTATATCTTCTTGGATGGTTGATCGAAATTATAGTCAGTTAAGTACAATCAGCTGAAAGTGATCAGTGTTTCCTTCCTCATATAGGAAGCTTTGGTTTCGTGAAAAAAAAAAAAAGTGTTTCGGGGATTTTCATCTGTGGACAGTCAGAATGGTCCTTTACGTCGGTAAAGGGCTTTGGATTTTATGGTATTTTGAATTTATTGGAAAATAATATTTTCCTTTAACTCAGGTCAACTGAAACTAGATCAATTGGAATGTGAAAAGAGAGCAAGATATGACATATATAAACCGCATTTATTTTTTTAATTAATTTCAAATATGGATGCAAAGTAGTGCTTTGCGCATTGCTTCGTCATGATTTTTTTAATGTTCACAAAGCTTCCTCTACGAGGAAGCCAAAATAGATGAAGTCACTTCCTCATTGAGGCAGCTTTGTAAACATTCAATTACCATGACGAAGCAATATGCAAAGCTCTACTTTGCTTGCTCGTTTTTTAGGTGTCTTTTTGTCGACTTTCAGAAGGAAATCTTATCTTTGAAATTTTGTGGCTTTTCAAATTATTATAAAGATATTATTTATATGATTTATCTTACAAACGTTTTTTTTTAGTACTTTCTATTAAAGCTGCAGAATTTTCAATTTGCTTTTTACTCATTTGTCACATTCGTTTCTTGTTCTCTGTCGCTGCTAAGGCGATACAGCTTTTACCCTAAAATTTGTCAATAGCTAAGTGTTGCTCGAAGCAAGAGTATCGTTTCACACCTTTCCCTCAATTCCGTCCGCAGTTTCTCACGGCGTCCATCGTAAACCTAACGTATCCATTTCCAGCGCTTCCAGACTCAGTCTCGCGAATCTTCCCAATCTATTCCAAGGGGATTAAACGTTCTTAGAGTAACATGCGAAGCAGCATTGCAGGGTCGCGACAGGGGATCGATAGCCCATGCTGCCAGAGCGTAATACAAGATTAAGCCACGAGTGGTAATCCAGTAGGCATTGAATCTGGAGCCGGCTTACGGTTAATTTAGAACGTGAGATACGCAATTGCGAGAAAAAGAAGAGTTGAAAATCGAGTGTAAAATTGGGAGGTAGAGAGAGAGAGAAAGAGAGAGGGGGGATTTTACTTTTCGACAGCCAAAAGCACCTGCTTGTGGATGTAGGTTGGAGTTTGTTGGAGAATCGACGAGAGGAGAAAGAAAGAATGAAAGAAAGAAATCGAAAAATCGTTGAGCGGAAAAAGGGACGTATTTCTTAGTCCGTTGAAGGAAGGATTCATTTCAACCTCTGGACTGTGGAGCTCTTGTAATTTCGACGTTGCAACTCACCTCGCCACTCTCAAGCAGAAAGAGACGAAGCTATGACGAAAGGAAGCTTGGAAAGCTGGTGGATCTTGGAAAAGCCGTTCAATCGAAGAGGAAGAAGAAGGAGAAGTGAAAGAAGAAGAAGAAGACGAAGAGTAGGAGGAGGAAGAAGCGCAGATTCGAAGAGTTAATGAAAGAGGGGAATGCTCTCGACATACTGTGATATCTCCTTCTCTCTCTCTCTCTTTCTCTCTTTCTTTCTCTCTCTCTCTCTCTTCGCTCTTTCCTCTCACATTCTTTACTTTCTCTGTTCCCACCTCCTGACTTTTTCATTAATTGGCTATAGTCGCTCGACGTTTTCCTCTTTCATTTGTTCGCCTCTGGGGAACAAACCCTTTCCACCCGCTTCCTTCACTCACTCTGCGAATGATGAATCGACTTTCTATTCGGCAGTGATTAAGAAGTCACTTTGTTCGAATGCAGAATATATTTATGGATGAGAAAATATTCAGAATATTAGATGTGGATCTATTATTAATAATTTTATTAGTGCAAATTCGGCTATCAATGATTTTGAGATTCAGAGCTGTAATCATTTCAGCCTTAAATGTATTAACGATTTTTAATTTTATGCGAAGTCAGCTTTCTTGTTAAACATTTTTCAAACTTTTATCGGGAATCCAACAATTTGATTTTAAATGCTTTTGTACCAGTTTCAGTTTGAAAATGATGAAAAAGCCTCTTTAAGTTTCACATTAATAAATTAGAAAAAAAAAAAAGTGTTGTTCATTAGGGATGAATATATTTTTTGAAATATCACGTGACATTGTAATGAATATTCATTTAACTCACGAAAGCTTGTACATGCATCGTTGCATTCTCGTCGACCCGTAAGAGCTTCAAAGTTCCTCATAGAAATACGTAATTTGTGATCGTCGACATTGATGTAGTCGACAAGAGTAATCCCCGTTAGGAAAAGCCTTCGTAACAGGCTTGTTCTCACCACGAGGACGACGTGAGCGCCCGATGAAAGGATCTAGCCTCGTGCACCAGTCCCTGTTAGTGGTGAGTGGTTTTGATGTTGGGACTATTAGTTGGTCTTAAGTCAAAGTTGCATGTCGTTGTCACGACAACCCGGAGGGGGTCACCGCGCAGCAAGAAGAATCGATGGTTCAAAGTCACTATTACGTTTGTACAATATAATATAACACGGTTATACACGTAAATTCTATAATCGATTGCGCAGACGCAGCTCCCACTGACCTAATTACTTAGCATCACTAATCGGATTCTCAACAAATACGTCGCAACTCTCTAAAGTACTTCCGGGCTCATTGATTATTCAGTAAATTGATTGCTTTCTTACTACAGAGCAATTGCGATATAAGTCATAAATTATCATTGCGTTTTTATTGTTCTTCTGGGTAAGAAAATTTGTCAAGTTACATAAAATTTGCTGACAGTTCAATCAGACACATTTTTTTTAAAGTTTACTTCGACAAAGTATTTCTTGCAGTTGAAAATTTTTCAGAGAAATTAATAATGCAGCTGTATTTAGCAAAGAAAAGTTTGATTTCACTTGAATTTTAGGATATGAGAGATGAGAGAGGAATGTTGAAATAATAACAAAATCAATGTCGTTGAAAATACCAAGAACATTGATTTTTTTTTTAGATATTAATAAGGCCAAAAGTTATGGGTAAATTTGTTCAACAAATTGGTTAGAAAAATATTTTTTTAGGGAATTAATTTTATGATATTTTATGTTTAATTTTTTTTTTTTTGCAATGATGCATTTCTTCTGATAATCGGCTATTTTTATGAAACTGATGATTTCGGTGATCTTAAAATCATTAAGAAAATTGTTTAAAAGAACAATTTCTAGACTCTCTAGTATATTTTTTACTACATTAACCACTGGCGCAAAAAAAGTGATTAAAAAATTTTTTACAAAAAAAAAAGATTGACTATTTGATAATTAAAAAAAATATGTATAACAATTCCTAAATCTCTGTTACTATTATTATTATTAACATTTTTTAAATTAGAGAAAATCCCGTTTCTCGTCGTTCTGCACATAACTGCTAACGACTAACTTGAGCAAAACTTTGTTTCCACAATTCTCTTGAATTATACCTGCTCTTCGAGTTAACTTTATCATCAATTGAAGCCAGTGTTCCGTGCAACCTTCATTCGTTAAATCTACAATCGATACCGCCAAAGAAACTATATTTCAAGATCGTCGAAATTTATTTCCTTTAATAGAAATTCTCTTTTAGACCGAGTTCAAGAATAACGTTTAACTATGGGTGCTAAACATTCTAATACAAATTTGCAATGTCACAAACACGAAGCGTGATCAAGCTCAACAATTTTGATATCCAATACAGGCATTTTTGAGAAAAATTGCAAACTATTTAATTGGAGTGATAAACTTAAATAAAAAAAAATTATGAAAAAAAAAGTTTCAGTAAAAAAAAAATCTAGAAAAAAGTTAAAATTGTTTTTTCGAGCATACAGAATGGTGTAAAAAAAATTATGTAGCGAATTGAAGAGGGTCAGGGTTGAACGCTTACTGAGTTGGAGTACCTCGTATATGCTACAAATTCTCATAATTTTCATCGACTCCACCGTATATAAAAATGGTAATTTCGACCAAATCCTTTTCACCTTAAATTCACATAAATTCATGATTTTTCTGTCTACTTTAACGTTATTTATTATATCAAGACTTTCCTTCCTCTAATCAAAATTTCTGACTTAAGTTTTTACGTGCTACACATACTCCGTTGAAAAAAAAAAAAAGTGAATAACGCATTTTAACCATATTATATCGTATCTCATCGTTAGAGAAAGAGGAAATCTTTTCAGGACCAAAAGTGTACGAAAAGTGCTCGGACGAATGAGAAACCTAGAACGAAGTGAAACGAGAGAGCGAGAGACAGAGAGAGAGAGGGAGAGAGCCGCGTGCATTGGTAAGTGAAAAATATCATAAATTTCATTCGGTCTCCATCTCGTTTCTACGCTCCGTGCTTGAACACGCGTTCGCTAAGAACTTTTCCTAGTGGGAAAGCTCGGAAAAGTGAGAGACTGGAAAAAAAATAAAAAGAAAAAAAAAAAAGGAAAAAATCTGAATAAAAGTTGCGAGAAGATTCGGCGAGCTGGTTTTCGTCGGGTTACCGCGAGATCCACTCGGATAGGCCAACACGAGGAAACTTGAATCGCACCGAGTTATACTACTGCGCGGTTACGATGAAGTAGTATAACCAGAGAGCCGTGGCGGCGGTTCAGTGTGCCCCCACCCCCAAGCCCCACCCCTCCAACAGCAATAACTATAATGTACATCGGTATTCAGTGGCCGCGCGGCTCCTCTTCTCGGTTACGCTGTAATAAACTGGAAGTCTGGAAAATAACATTCCGAAGTGCGCAGGTGATAATTAACATAGCAAATGCTCATTTGCGACCCTTTTTCGTGTCTGGAAAAATCATACAGAAAAAAATTCCCTTCACGTATATTTTATTACATTTCAGTTTCATTAACTTTGTGTGCACGTAATTTACGCTTGTAGTTGGATTAGGGAGATTGTTCGCTTCACACTAGTCCAATTAGTGCTAAATAATTTTTATTGTTGATTTTATTTTTTTTTACACAATTTTTTGATAATAAAAAATTATTGAAATAACGCTTTAAGGCTGTTTTTCTGAAACTGTTCTTGAATCAATTTCTACAAAAATATTTCTAAATCTCGCGACATGACAATCATTTCTATATAAAAATAAATCATAAGAAAATTCTAAAACTAATTTATTTTATATTTTTTAATACAAAATTCACTATTAATAAGATTTTTGTTAAACTAATTTACTAATAATTTTTTCATCATTATTATTATTAATAATTAATTTTATCGATAAATTCAATGAACGCACAAATATTTAATTTTTGCTGCTGTTGTAAATTTGCCAAAATGTCAAAAATGACCCAACTAGCCCCGGTGTCCCTCAAGCTTACGATGTAACATTTAAAAAAAAAGCACTTTATGGTTTACATCTTGTTCCTCTTTATTTATAAAAAAAAATTCTATCTCAGAGTGTGTAATCAATGTAAAGTTGAGTAGAAACTTTTAAGAGTAAGCTTACGTTACAATGAAAGAAAAAAGAAAAAAAAAAAGAAAAGTAATATAAAAAAAAAGGGTAGAAAATTAATGTAGCTCTTTGGAATCCCCAGTGACACATGCATTATTATCTCCAGGTTTTTGTAATAGCCGCACGTGGATAAAACGTAGTATAGAGATGAGTGTGTTGGGGTAGGTGTAGGTACTTTAGAGCCTCGCTGCTCTGCCCACGTCGCATATTAAAACGTGGAAAAAGCATTTCTGATGGCTTCCGGTGCATCAGCGGGAACAACAGTTGCGACGACAGTTAAATTCACCGCACATCTATCTAAACTATACACTGCATTTTTACTATACAGTTACGTGTGTGTGTCTGTGTATGCATCAATTCGTGAGAGGCATTTTTGAGTGGGAGGAGGGGTTGATAATAATAAGTGCACTGTGATGTGAACAGAGAATGCATATACTGTGTGTTTCGCTTGGGTTGATCGTGAATTTAAACTCGATTGGCTTGTGTTATACTCGAACGACAGATCGGATTCTCGTTACTATTATACGATAGCCCGAGCGTTTTGGTCACGATTACACACCCAGATAAGGCTATCACGATTAATGACACGTGTCGGGCTATACCGACGTCAATAAATTTTCTATCAGATTTAAAAATGAAAATATATGTAGTGGATGTTGACCCACAGGACCCTTTCCGAACAATTGCGAAATTTTTAAAGCCAATACACGTGGGGTGTAAAAAAAAGCCTTTTTTTTTTATGACTTTGGTTTTGATACAAAAAGCCTTTATGGCCTCGAGTGACCAGTGAAAAAATCCACATTAGTTTTGTTTCTTTTTTTTTTTGCTATTTCTGTGAGATTATACTGGACGAAAATTGAAAGCTAAAAATTTGAGCATTCAAGTTATATGCACGGTAAATAATTTTGCGTTGTGTTTATTCGATTGCAGTTTGTTTGTATTCGAGACATTTTTTTTATCAGTATCAAACGTAACATGAAAATTCTGCAATTTTAACGAATTTAAAAATATATGTATATACATATATATATATATATTTTTTTTTTTTGTAAAATTAGATAGTGATCTACAAAATGATGCGAAATTGACAGAAAGTTTATAATTTTAACAAAGTTGATGAAAGATATTTTCATTGTAAGTATAAGCAAATCCGTTTGTTACTTTAACAAAAAAATCTTGTGTCTTAAAAATATTTTGTGAGATTAGCGAAGAGACAGAAAAAAAAATTTCAAAATAAGTCCAATCCCAAACGTTGTTGCATGATAGCACACTCGGATACCAAATTTGAAGAAGATACATGAAAAATGATGAGAGTTATCGTGGTTACAAAAAAAAAATCTGCACACAGACATTTTTTTAAAAAACACTTTTCTCGACGTTTTGGATCATTCTGAGTGTCCTGACATGAAAATATTCCAGGAAAGAAAAAATGATTCCTGTAAACAAAGCTTCCTCTATGAGAAAGCAAAATCACACATTTATGGAATACCGTATAACGCGACACACTGGTCTGGAAATCGACTCCCGGAAATGGCGCTGCTTCACAGCGGGTTGGCAAATGCCCTTAATGCAGTGGTGGTCCTTTACGCATCGTGGTTTGTTAGTCAATAAACCGCATCGAAGCCTCCAACATCCCCGTTTGCGCAGTGAGCCACTGAAACTTTGTCAGTTTTGTTCAACGGTACGTACAACATTGTCATTGGAGGATTTTGCCAACGTGATGCCATTTCCAAACTTTTTAGCCTTTTCAGCTGTACACGGCATTGGGCGTGCCCGTACAAATTTGATGAAATTTTCAACGGATGAAACGAGTAACAAAAAGAAAAAAAAAAAAAAAAAAAAAAAACAAAAAAAGAAGAAAGAAAAAACGAGTGGAGAGTGGTTTATTCGACGAAACGACAGTAGAGAAACGACGTGTTCACTCTCACCGTTCTCTCTCGATTTGTAAACCAAGAATTTATGCTTGTGTCTGTATATGTGTGAGTATGTGTGTGCGAATGTTTTTCCAAGGCAAATCCGATCGAAGTAGCTTGGCGACGGTGCCGTTACAGGTTTGTGGAAAAAGCTGCTCAGGTTTTCCTCACACCAAGTCGTTTTTCCCCTCCAGGGTAAAACACGGAACTTCACCTCTATATGACTATGTTCGAAGCTGCATGTTTCGTATACAACATCGTATAAGTACAAGATGCAACGCTAGGGCACGAAGAGTAGAGAGAGAGAGAGAGAGAGAGAGAGAGAGAGAGAGAGAGAGAGAGAGCTTTCGAAGAAAACTCACATCGAATCAACGAATGTATTGTGAAAAGGCGTACAACGTTCCCGCTATATATTGTCCATGCACACGCCATACTATGTCTTCCATGTACACGATAAAGGAAGATGACTATATACTATAGTACACCTTTTTAGAAAGAAGGGAGTTTCGGCAGGAACGTTATACACGGGCGTATAATTCTACACGAGCATGAAAAGCTATGAGAAAGAAACGAGAGAATAGAGGCCACCGCACAATACACATAGGAATAAAAGTAAAATAGATAAATAAGTAAAGTGAAAAAGGGGAAAAAAAAAAAGCTGGAAGGATCGAATACCCCAGGGCGTATAGGAGGATAGAAAGATATACATATATAGAGATGTATAGATGTATAGAAATAAGGGAAAAAAGAAGTTCAGCTTTGCGGATATGACGATTCCGTACCCACGGGGCTTACAAGTATGCGAAGAATATATATATGAGAATGTGTTCATCGGATATGAAGTCTAAAGCAACCTCTCTATGAACCTCTTTTCTTGATGTTTCTATTTATATATATATTTTTTTCTCTTTTTGACGGGAGCGGGGAGGGATTGTTTAAAAATAATTCTCGAACAAAATCTAGAAATAACAGCAGTACGTTCGAGTACGTTCGAGTATTTCAAAGGAAGGATTACTGTCAGCGAAAGAGTTCAAATTAAATGATAAAGTACAATAATTAATTATAAAACTTCATAAAGTGTAAGGACCTCGTTCTCATAATTTTACTTGGGTTATAAATATTATATCGAAAACATTTTTCTCGTTTCTTTTAAAACATCAGATTATATTGTGATCGATCATGGACAAAAAAAATGTAAACTTCTTTGCGAACAAAAAAAAAACCATTCATTTCGGACTTATTCAGGACTGCATTTGGAATTGGAAAAACATTTAGTGTCGCAATAATTTCTATTGTACCCGTTAGATTGCCTGTATATTTTGAGAAAGTAATTCAGTGCGGAATTTTATAGTAGTACACACTGCGAGACAACCTAATCCAGCACCTATGCAGGCTGCTGTATATTGCGCGAATCTCTGCAACTCGCGAAAGCCAAAAAAGAATCCCGTCGGGAAAATGGAGGAGAAGAAAAAAAAAAAAAAAATTTTGTTGCGATTTCTGCACCCAACGGGTATCCGTCTCTGACAGCTGTTCGGCATAGGTCTCGCTCTCCGGCGAGTTAAGCCCTCACCTCGTCCTCCTTTTCGCATCGGCACAATGGCACAACAGCCGTATATGTATAGCCTGATATACAGAGGAGAGTAACATTTTCGTGTCAGAGGTTAACAAGCATCTTGCTTCACCGTGCGACTTTTTCTTTTTTTTTTTCTTTTTTATTCAGCTTTTTAGGTGTTTTTGCCGCCAGTGTAGCATGACGAAAATAAAAGAACTGGTCCATCCGGGCAATTTAATTCTCGTGAGGTCAACTATAGTAATATGGTGATAGGTCGCTGACGTTAAGCTTGTTTTGTAGCTAAACTCAACATGAATTAAGAGCAACAAAAGTTGGGGGTCCTTCAACGCTTGAAGTTACAAGTTCGTCAAGTGTCCTCAAACAAATATAATGAGCAATCTGAAAACCTTACTCCAAGTGTCTTGAAAAAGCATAACAACCCTTCAGGCAATTCAGGATAATGGTTATACACGTGAAAGGTAGTACTCATCTACACAAGATAATCAAATAATCTTTTGATCCCCTACTGAACTCTTACCAGACCTAAATCAGCAATGAATTAGCGCCTAGAAAAGTTGGTCCTCCCATTGTTTCAAGACACAGCCATCAATAATTACGACAATAGATTCAGGCTTCGATAGCTCACAGTGGTATCTGGTGCCAACGGTGAAAATCTCATGGGACGAATGGAAAAATGCCAATTGCGATTATTCAACCGGACCGTAGTTTAGCATTGTGGGTCCCTTAAGCCAAGTGGGAGGTTTCCGAGGTACACACAAAGCTCGGTAACCCACGCGTACAATGCTAAACAACCCAAACCAAACTAAACGGTAGGACACAGCACAGTGATGGTAGGCTGTGTGTGTATATATGTAGCCACGGCCTTCTCGAAGAATAATGGTCCTGCGTTTAATCGTCGTTATTAAACACAAACATGCCTCCAAGGTTGTGTTCATGGCTCGTAACATCGGCGTCGAATAAAACGATCGTGGCGCTGCATAATGGCGTTATTAAGTTGATAGTTGAACGTGGCGAAGCGTGGAACGCCGTCAACCCTATTAGACTCGAGAGGACCAAATTGGTTCGGATAAAGGAAAGAAAGAAGAAGAAGAAGAAGAAGAAGAAGAAGAAGAAAAAAAAAAAAGAAGAACTTGGAGAGGCGAAATGACGTGGATGCTCTGGACTGGGCCGAAGAACGTCACGCCGCGGGAGCTGCTGGAAAACACACCGGAAACTTTTGTACCCCCGACAGCGAGTACAACCTCCTATAATGCTTGACACGGATAAATTCGCGTTTACGCACGTTGACTCGGCTGTATTTCAATGTGCTGTTGAACGTTATGGCTGCTCCGCGGCTGTCCACTGCGTTTCCATTTGTTGGATAGGTACTTAAATTTCTTTTTCAAGGACTGTTCGGTTGAGATGTATGAATTGACTCGCAAAGGTCAACCATCCACTTCAAGAAAATATCATTTTGATTATCTAATAAAATCAGCAATTCAAGTGGGATCTTGAAATTAAAGATAATGTTCATCTTTTATCTTTCAGTGCTAGACGGTAACTTCGGCGCAGGCAAAATTTCTGTTGGCTAAGAAAATTTAATTTCCCTGCTTATCCTATTATGTTTAACGCTCATTAGACTGAGCATAGCCGGAGTTTCCTGGATATTCGATGCGCATTATACCTTTCTCTTATTTGCCTAGTACATCGGAGCTTTCTAATTATGGCGGTATTACCTGTTGGTGGAATATAGGCGGTGCTTGTAGTGGAAATGCTTGGATGTTTCTTGCTGTCTATTTACACACGGTAATTCGAATCTACACGCTAAGCCGCATTTTCCAAGCCACATGTATGTCAGCATAAGGGAAATCGTGTACAGAGCAAGGTAAGAGCACTTCGACTGTACACATGTGCATCAATGAAAGCTACCACAGCATGAGTACGTAACGCGCTGACTCTTTTTCATAGTTACTCAACGTTCTATGAGTGTACTTGCTCAGTTTGCACAAGACACAGAGTGCAGTACAATTTGCACGTTAATTCAGGTATTAAATTGTTATTTGACGTCAACTTTATTTCAATTAAAATTTACTTTCTACCCTGTTCTTGAGGAAACATAATTTCCACGTTATATCCCATGTCTGTAGACACAAGAGAAATCCATTATGTATTTCAAAACCTAATATTATATATATATATATATATATATATATATATATATATATATCTCAGGGCTACGCGTGTAAATCTACTCTGAAATTGAATGCATTTATCTAGGCGTCGTTTCTTTTCTCGTAAAAACACAATCACGTCTGGGTTGATGAGAAAATAAATGAAAGATGTTGCGGTAACGTTCGCTGTACGTGAAAATCCTTTTAGTATCTTTTATCAGAGAAAAGTAATGATGGTCTACTGGAAAATATACTAAACAGGTTAGATGTTCATTCAACATGGAGTATTTACTACATGAAGTTTGGGAAATTTAATAAACGTTATTCCAAAGATGACTGAGAGAATTCGTGTTCGGAAATGACGAATTAAATGACTTTAGAAAATTATATAAACATTTTTCAGCTAATTTAATCTTGAAAATTGGTCTAAAGATTTTTTTTTTCCGATTTTCGATTCGAACCCACTAAATTGTTTGGATGAACTTTTTTATATCGAAGAGCAATATAACTTCAACTTCAAATTCATAAACAGTAAAATTTCGCCACAGCATTGAAAGTTGAACGAAAAATTCCAAACTGTGTGTTCCGTGATTCGTGATGGCCAGTTTCATATATAGCAATTGCTCTCAACGTTTGTTAGCTGTGCCCCGAGTTTTCGAGAGTTACAACCGCGACACAACGATATGCTTAGCGGTCGGTCAGAAACTTTTGTCCACTTTGTGTGACTGTCGCGAGGGAAGGAAGGAAAGTCTCATTGCTCGCTACCCCATCTCCGTTTGTACGACCAACAAAGAGGGGTGTAGCAGCAGCAGAAAGTACGTTGGATGAGATATCCTATAAGTAGAAAGAAGGATGGATTTCCGCTTCCTTGTAGAACACCGCTAATAGTGGTAGCAGACCGCAGAACGGTGGTTCTCGAGCATATAGCCCCGAAGTGTATGGCAGAGTGGTGGCCTCTCGTCTCTTTCTCTTCGCGCACAACTTTGTTAATGGCATTTGTTGTCCGTAAATGCCTCTCGTGAAACGAGAGACAGAGAACGCCGCGAGTTCGCGAGAATCTTTTGTCCAAAAGTGACCAACTCGAGCAAATGCGCTTAGAGCGTTCTTCTTCTTCTTCTTCTTCTTCTTCTTCTTCTTCTGCTTCTTCTCCTTCGTCTTCGTCTTCGTTGTCTAGCCTTCCTTGGCTTCTCCTTTGGTTTTTTTTTATTTATCTCTTTTCCTAAACCGCCTTCACTTCACCTTGTTGGAGAACCGGTTACCTCTCGGGCTTCAACGAACCGTCCGTCCTGTGGGGTGAAGTGTAGATGCGGTTGCTGTGGTTCTCCACGGTAACCAGCCGCGTAAACCTTCCTCCCTTCTCGGCCACGGTTACACGACGAATTGGCTAACCCAATCAGGCTAATCAACGGAATGACAGAGACGAAGTAACGCCTACATGTATATCTCTCGAGCTCTCTTCTCCTAATTTCAACTAACTCACAGCATTAGTTCACGAAGTCTGTGAATTGAAGCTGGTGCTTTATAGGATTTCATCCGTACACCGTGAAACAGTTGTCACTGTAACAGACTTGGTAAGCGTAACCAAGTTATTATTTAACGCATCTTAGGTTCATCAAGTATACTGCGAGAACATTTTTAACCAAGTATTTTTCTTTGGAATTCTAGACTTAATTCAAACAATAATTTAATTTAATGGTCTCCGTGAAATTTGCAGACTTGATATCGATCAGGCTAATCAACGAAACGACGAAGATGTAGTAACGTGTAGGTGTGTTATTCGAGCTCTCCACCTAATTCCAACTACCTCTCTTCCTCCTCTCACGAATTCTCCTTATTGAAGTTGGTTGACATTATACGGCGTCGTCCGGATGCTGTACTTCTAGTTGTATTCACTCTCACTGTTTCATCTTGAAGTATCCCGCTGATGGTGATGCTGATGCGCTTCTCTCTAACCATCTATTCTCTCTGGCACAGCTCTGGAGAAAGCTTTCGACTGGAATCAAGATGAATGTATGCAAACTGTCTGGGAAATACGTCTCACTGGTTACACTATTGATTAGATCGTTCACTCACGATGACTCGATCGTTCATGCCAGGAGTGCAATTCCATGTTGTTGTTGAGTTACAGCCACGTGATGAGAGGATTTATGGCGGAGTTAGGGAATAAGGTCGTCGGGCAATCGGTAATCAGGATGGTGAATCGTAAAACAACGCGGTTTAGCTGTATTTCTTAATTATTATCTCGTTAGTCGTGGGCAACCTCACGTGGATGTTGATGGAGATTTTGCAGTTCTTTGCAACTGGGCGGAAAGTAAATTTATGGTCTGATTCGAAATTTATATATTAAAAAATTATAAAGAAAATCGACGTCTGTCATTTTCAATCGCATTTAAAGGAAACCATATTTTAACTTGGAATATTTTCTTTTCCAGACCATTAGACTCCTCTTAAGTTCTTCTGGCTGCTTTAGGATGCGTCGAATTCGAATGCACACGAGTTTCAGATTTTCAAAGTTAATAATCGTTGAAGCCTCTAAACTTTGGATTAAACGCAATGTCAACTTCATTGTGTACAACGGTTTTCGTATGTTTTCAGTTTGCGCCACAATTTTCCATGAATATTTCGCGTTCCCGTTTCCACAGATGACTCTAGTGAAACTTCGACAGCGATACTATGCATACTGCAACTTACACGTAAACCACACAGCACACAGTAGTGTAAACTTGTATGCCTCGTGCCATTGTGGAGAATGTTAATTTTGCCGAATCTACAGGTAGTCCTTTCTTCGCATTCCGCCCCCATCCCCCCCTCCAATCCCCGCCCTCCCTCCCTCCCTGGGGAATCCGATGTAGTGAGAACTGGAGAATGGACAAGGCGGGCTTCCAGAATCGAGTGTCGGTGAAAGAGAGAAGAATGGGGGAGAAAGTTCGAGTTGCCTCTTTCGGGGTAGGAGATAGAGAGAAAGGGATGGGATATTGCTGCTGTGGCGCACACTGGAGCCCGATTCAAGCACCCCAAACCCCTTTATATAACCAACCAGCAGAGTCTGCTGAAGCTCTCTCTCTCTCTGGAGTTTACCCTAACGTTGGCCAGTGCCAAACCCACGCTAGGTTGCCACAAAGTTGCAGACCTGTACACACACTCGCATGCACATGCTTACAGAGGGAGAAGTGCACAGCAACCACTGAGCTTTCTGGGTATGCATTAAAAGGCACACGTTCTGTGTACACAAGCAACCACCAACGGTTTTCCTTTTCCTGGACCAACCGTTGGAACTCGTAAAGGCAAAAGGACTAGAAGAGAATTGCGACCAAGAGTAACACGTTGGTGGGATGACATGACGATTATAAAATGCGAAAACTTTTTAGGATTCCTCGGCTTTTTAGTGAAAAAAAAGATCCAAGGAGATTCATAGCACGCACAGGAAGAAGGATTCTTTCTCATTATATGCTACAGCAGGAAATTTAACACTCGTTTGAGATCTAAGAGTGTCTGTATGTATTTTCAGAACGTTCCTTTTCCAAATTTCAATGAATTCTCACCTTTACCTCACAATGTCTGCGAACTAAGGCTCTTTTATGTGACGTCATTCGGTAACTGTGCCACAGTTTTATTTTTACTCTAACTTGTATATTAAGAGGCGTCGTAACATTACCATAAAAGTATATTGACCTAGCAAGCCAATTGAACCAAAGCGATGTAACAAGGTTCTCTAGTGACATTGTATTTTAGCCACATTTTTCTAGACGTCAATATGATATATCGATTAAAGTTACAGCATTGTAAATTTAATTTCAGATGCACCATTGTAGCTTGGCTAAAAATATTTATTTTAAAACCACAAGAAAGCGCGTAGCTACAGCCGTTTACATAAAACGGCTAGTTGAATTTTGAAATCACATTGAAAAGTTTCGCATTTTTCCTCTCGGATCTGTTGCACAAAAACAGACTATTCTTACAAAGCGAGAAGTGCACACAGCAACCACTGAGCTTTCTAGGTGCACATTAAAAGGCACACGTTGTCTGTACACAAACAACGACGCTTTTCCTTTTCCGGGACGAGCCGGTGGATCTCGCAAAGCCAAAAGGACTAGAAGATAATGGCGACCAAGAGGAACACGTTGGTGCGATGATATGACAATGATAAAATGCGAAAACTTTCCTGGTATGCCTCGGCTTTTTAGAGTGAAAGAGAGATGCAAGGAGAGCCATAGCATACACAGGAAGAGGAATTCTTTTTCATTGTAAGCAACAACAGGAATTTCAACACTCGTTTGAGACTTAAGCGTGTCTGTATGTATGAAACGTGGTGGCACACATTATGGCGACATGCGAGCTTTTCAGAAAGTTTCTTTCGTTTTGTTACCGGCCCTATGCTATATATATACATATATATAACTACGACATCGTACCGCATTGTACGCAAAAAGTTCTCTGGCAACTTTACTAAGTGGACGACTACGGTTACCTGATATATTCATTACTCTGTAGCGGGTGCCACCCTCGCGAAACCCTGCCGCGCGAGAATGCCGTTGGCTTTGGATGTGTATAATATAATATACTGTTACGGTCTACAGTACAGTCTCTGACAGGTGTTAGTGGAAATTGACACTGACTAGATTATATGACAAAAAAAAATTACACGATTTTGATGTGAAGGATAAACCGAGTATTCGTTTGGTCACAATCACGAAAACAAAATTAATTATCAAGAAAAAATGGCATTGTTCGTATTTTTTGATTATTCACAGTATATTTGTTTATTTTTATTTTTTTGTTAAAAACTGCATTTTTGGGACTACGGATAAAAATAATGTTTTTTTTTTTAGTTGAGCTGCGACATCGAAATTTTTTATTCTTGATGTAAACATTAAATTTGCAAGAAGTATCTTTTCGAGAAATACTACTGCCACTAAAAATTTTGAAAATTTGAATGAATTGTGATCCTTGCCACATTTTAAACGCATTTTTTTAGTATTCATATTGTTTGTGAAAAATCTGTCTTTTTTTAAACAATATTTTCGAACATATTTTGTATATTTTTATCCTTTCAGTATGTCGTGGAACGACATAAAATAAAATGTTGTGCAACACTTTTCAGATGTAAAAAGAAATTGTTTTGGTCACAATCACCAACTGATTTTTTGTTTAGATTTTTTTTTTCTTTTTTATCGCAGTATAAATATTTTATTCAGTCAAGAATTTACTGAAAACATTTTTAAAAAATCAATGCCAGTTAACAAAAAAAAAATCATTTTTTGTAATTGTCATCAAACCAATTTACTGGCAAACATATAAATTGGAGTAGTTAGTTTTTTTTTTAATTCTCGTCATCAAAACTTGACCTGATTTCTATATTTTCTTTTAAACTGCAGAACTTTTTCTTTATTTTGTATAAAAATGTTCATTTTTCCAATAGATTAGCGTGAAAAAATATTAATAAATCACAAAAGGAGAAATGTGCAGATTCCGCATGTCGCAGATGGCTTATTCACTTAGTTACAGATTGCATTATACGCTTAAAACAGTTGTAAAAGTCTTTACTACAACCACAGTACGATTCATAAGTTGAATTATGTTTTGCATAATTCAAGCGAATTCATCCACTTACTTCAGGAATGGAAAATGAATGTATTTTTTTTTTTTTTTATTCAATAATAAATGCTGAATTATTTTAAAGGTCATATAACCGTCAAAGCGTTAGCACTTCGATGAAAATCGAATCGGTAACTAAATCGAGATCGTTAGCCGGAATGATAGAGAACTGACGGGTCTGAAACGAGCCGAGATTTAATTATATCTGCTCCCGCGCGGAACTTCATGAGATTCGAGCTCTCGGTTTTCCTAATTTCTCCAGGACGAGAATTTAACACGATCGGGAGGAATGAAACTTTTCTTGCTTAACGTCTATCCCCATCGTCTGGACTTTGATTCTCGGACAGGTTGAGATATCTGCCAGATGTCTCGATAACTTTTCATCGGAGACTTTCAAAGCAATATATATATATATATATATATAGCAGGGTTGCTGAGCACATCGGTAGAAAATTGCAAGGTATTCATTAATCTAGGCTATTAGCCTCTCCAGGTGGAACAAAAGGCGTTCAGCTTAAAAAAAAAAGCTTAAAAACTCATTAAAGAATCAAACTTAAAGTAAATAAAAAATTGCTTATAAATATATGTTGATTACTCAATTATAAATATTAATAATATTGAATTTTAATAATAATTGTAATGTCAGAAAGTATTAATTCCTTTTTCATATAAGAAAAAAATTAATTAACTGATTACATTTATTATTAATAACAAATAATAATTAATAATCGAATATTTTTTATATTAAAAATTATTAATTAGTAAATTACAGATGTTTATGATAAAAGTGTAAAACACTGTAAATTTTCGTTAGAACTTACAGATTTTTCTACCCTGTAGGAAAGCAGAGAATGGTATTTTTTTTTTTTTTTTTTTTTTTTTAGTTTCCACCAAGGCACGAACAACCACAGAACTCTTAGCTGCTCCTCAATCGTGGCAGTCGATTATTCGCCGGGGAATAATACTATAGGACCGATAAAATTCTTTTTTTTTTTCTTCTCTTTTTTCTTTTCTTTCAAGTGAACGAGAATATACTGGCTTCCTCGAAGTTTCCGAAGGCAGCAGGAACGACTCGACGAGCACCTCGCACCTCTCACCCCGGTTTTTCTCTTTCTTCGTCCTCGGCGCTCTCTCGGAGGCACCAACACCAGTATAGCACCAAACTGAAGCACAGTTCTGGCCTTCCAGCCCGCATTTACGTACCTTCCATTTATATCACGAATCCCATTATTATTGTAATTTAATTCTCGGTTTCTCCTGTGTGCTCAGCCGAGTCGAGAGCCCTGCTGAAATGAAATTTATTCTTCGATAATAAGTAACAGCAGCCGAAAGAGGGGCGGAGGGAGGGCAGGTCGCCTATTGACCGAGTACAATATTTTCTCCTGATCCCAGAATTCAAGGTGTTGAAGTGGAGGACAAACTTGCAATAGATACTGTAAAAAAAAAAAAAATTTCAGAATTTAATGTGATACCAAGTGTCCGATACGCCATTAGGGCATTTATAATAGGACGGTTTATCATTCAGTATTAAGGATATAATTGAGACTAAAGATCGTTTGTTCATTAAAAATTCATCTAATAATAATTTTGTCTTAATAAAATTGGTAAAATAGGACAATTGGTCTAAAATCTATTTCGTCCAATAATGCATTCTAAGGAAAAAAAATGTTATTGCATTTTATAAAATCACCGTAACAATTTATTTTTCAATTTATCGTTCGGTTTATATAGCAATAAATAAATAGTTTAACAAACCTTAAAAAAATCAGTACTGTTACAAAATAAAATGAAAGTTTTAAACGTGTTTGATATTTATGTCTACTGCTGAAGTTTCTAATTTTGTTGTCCAACGTTTAACTCGTTCAATTTTCTCTCAATAGAGTATAAAAACCGATCGATAAATGTCGAGAAAAGAACTTTTACCCTATTCACACTTGGAGAATACATATTCTGTCAATTTCTCGATAATAAAACCCGAAATCAGAAGTTGGCAAGAGTCGTGGGGGAGGAGAGGCTAACATGACGTGGATATTTGGCTGAAGTCGAACGGGCATCCAATATTCTCCTCAAAATCGGATATAGCGCACAATTGTGTGCCTTGAAAATAGTTGAACGTTTTCGTTGCTTGCATGTCGTACGATTTTCACCGAGCATTTGGTCTGCTTTCTTCGTTGTGTCCGCGCGCACTACGAATCCCCCAACCTAAGGGAGACCCTTTTCTCGTTTTATCGTTCGATAAAATTCGCACGTTTGCGAAGAATGAGATTTCAGTCAAACGTAGAAAGTCAGAGCCAGGGCGCTCAACAGTCACATCAGAAGAGAGGGAAAACGATATTGTCCGAAGAGAGCACTAAAAATAGCGATAGATAGCGCATATTATAGAGAGAGAAGGAGAGAAGGAGAGAAGGAGAGAAGGAGAGAAGGAGAGAAGGAGAGAAGGAGAGAAGGAGAGAAGGAGAGAAGGAGAGAAGGAGAGAAGGAGAGAAGGAGAGAAGGAGAGAAGGAGAGAAGGAGAGAAGGAGAGAAGGAGAGAAGGAGAGAAGGAGAGAAGGAGAGAAGGAGAGAAGGAGAGAAGGAGAGAAGGAGAGAAGGAGAGAAAGAGAGAAGGGACGACGAGGTGGGAATGAAAAATGAGGTTTGAGTGGTAATAGTTTTCGCGTCCCTTTTCAAAGTTAACCAATCGTTCACGGGGCAAAATGGGAAGGAATCGTAGAGAGGAGACCAGGGGAGACCCACTCGATTTCTCGTTTTCTCGCAAGAAGTGCGAAGGCACAGACCAAAGGAGTCAAAAGTATAGGGAAAGTCTCCCTTGCAAACTGGTGCACGTATACCTGAAGGTTCAGAGGTTGAATAAGAGAGGCGAGGAGAGAACGAGAAGCTTTCGAGTGAGACGAAACGAAGGCGATAGTATGTACGAGAAGTTCGAGAAAAGAAGGAGAGCGAGAAACCTAGGAGGAGAGCTTAAATATTAAGCCGTTACAAGACTGCACGCTGGGCATAGCAGCAGCTCGTAAGATAATTAAGAAGTTTAACCCATTCAACTCCTCCGCGTCTATTACCTCGTTTCGTACTTGATGGCGGTTTAAATTTTCGAGCATGACTGCCTACTGCTGCTGCTACTGCTGCTGCTGCTGCTGCTGCTGCTACTACTACTACTGCTACTATTCCTTTCACTGTATATTCACCCTCGGGGCTGAACCAGAATGCAACTGCAACACTACTTACGACTGTTTCAACGCTGATATACCGTTGAATATCTAGATCTGTACCTTTGATCACTATTACGATGTTGGGAGATTATTACTATTCAAAGTTTCATCTGTAATGAATTATTTTTCAGGTGGAAATGAAAACAGGTGGTTTATTGATTGGGTGGAAAGATGTTAGTCTAAGAGTACTCGGTAATGAGGATTTTTCTCTGGCCCACATAGACATCTCTCGAATCGTCCGTTGACGATTTTTCGATTATACCATCTTGTGAAAAAAAAATAAATCCATATAAAGGTATACTTAATAAACTTCACAAAATTCTCCAGAAAAATAGAAATATTTTTGTCAATTATTATTCTTGAAAGAATTAAAAATATTCTACGTCACCAATAACGTCGGTTATAACTTTTTAACCATTTTGCTATGTCAATTTTTATCGTATGACACTTTTGGCCAGATCCTTTTATTTTTCTCTCCGTGCCTTGTGAGGAAAAAATTAAAACATCAGATTATCGCGTTGAATTTACTTTGACCTGCCATTTGCTCACCTCCTCAACGACTATGGTTGGGCTCTCCTACTGTACTATTCATTGCCTATCAGTACAGACCATTACCACTGGTTACGTTGGTCCGTTCTTGGCCAGCGGCAATATCTACCTCAGTACACTAACCTATCTTGCCTTGTATATCGCGTTACAACTGTGCCTTGGTGTGTATACGGTAGTTAAGCGCGAAATCGCACTGAACCGCACGATGCAGCTAACATATCCCTGACCCAGGGGCGTGTACCGATTTTCGAGATACCTGGACAAACCTCAAGCCATTTATTTAAAATATATACACTCGAGATAGAAGTATAGACATTTCGGGTCAGAGATAATGCCAGTATAGTTCACATATAATCTTATCTTTATTTTAGTTCGTTTGTTATGAAGTTGGAACGAGCTGATAAGGGTAATTAAAGCCTAACATCAGAGTGTGTAAAAGGATCCATGAGACGTTGAGGAAACGCAACTGTTGCGGAAACTCAAATTTGATAGGACAACAAGGTGCAACGATTTTTTTCAGTCCAAAAAACAGACATGAACAACTGCACGAGCTTGCCCACTGTGATTGTGGGGATAAAATTCATTGCTACTTCTCGGGTATAATTAACATGTGTGCTTTAACATTATAATTGGTAGTCGCGTGTATCCACTTGGCACAATTTAGAGGTCGTGTAGAGTCACGACTGTACGATAAATTGTGCCTCTTGGGCTCATGTTGACGAGATTATACTTCAGCCTCTGTAATCATACTGTCTGTCCTAATAATTCTCGTGACCCTCGAATGCGCACTCGCATCTGTTAGAATCACTGTTTCAACTCTACGCAAGGATATTATTATCAAAATGTATCAGCATACTTTATCGTAGGGGTAGTTATGAAGGAAAAAAAGCGTTGTTAAAGATAATGAAGAAGCAATTTTTACAAACTTCCACTTTACGAGCTTGTCTTTTTTAAAATTGTTTTTGTTGTGGATGAATTGTCATCGGGATTAGTGGTCCAGGATGAGATGTCACAAAATAATTTATACCAAATTTTTTTGATTTTAATCCCATATATTTTTGTCTAAGGACAAAACCATCTAATAAATGAAAAATCAAATACAAATATTAAAGAAAATATATTTATTCCATGTTACAGTCTCAATGATGAACGAGATTCGTGAGGAGATACCTGAAGGCTGAGGGAGGATAACGAAAAACCCCTTGAAGAGATGCGGCTTGGTACCTCGGGACTTGGCGTAATCGCCGTAGTCTCCTTCCTGGTGACAGCGGCTCCAGGTGAGCCCAATAAATCCAATACATACACTTATCTTCCCCGTCGACGTTCATAGACTTTTGGAAACTTTTGTAATCCCAAACATCCCGGAAATAAATAAGTTCCATCTACTATCTAACATGCACACATTATAGTAGTGTATTATAGTAGTAGTTATATATATATATAGCAGACACACGGATCGGCGAGCTACTTTTGCAGCTTTAGCTATAACAAAACTAAACCGTATGTTTTCCCACCGACCGATAGGATCGATCACACATGAGCCCAACACTTTGGGCTTCGAAATTGCTTTCCCCGCGACTGCGAGAACGACGGCAGTACTGCCGGGATAAAGGGAACCGTGGGCGAGGGGCGCACTGCAAGTGGGGGATGAGGTGAGGGGAAGCCCTCAGTTACACGGTACGAGGATACGTAGTGCCAGGGCGTTTGCAATATCAGACTCGTACAAACAAATTCGACGCCGATATATCGAGGGAGAGAGAGAGAGAGAGAGAGACGTATATCGGAATAGCCCGGACACGACGGTGTACATAGAGCACAACCGGCGTACCGTGCAGAGTGAGATTTAACCCAGTAAACTCACCCTCTGAATATACGAAAATCCCTCCTCTCTGTGCGTCGAGAGATCTTGCTCCTGGGCACGTAACGTTTCACTTTCAGCCTGGCTGACACTATCCACCATGTATCATAGTACAGAGAGAGGGAGAAAGGCACCTTTACGAAATTTCTCCGATACGGAATATACCTTGAATAACGGCCAGTCGTGTGACCGATTGAAATCACCATTCATAGAGACGTCACTTCAAAGGATATTTCCTTTTTTCATTGAATAACGATATACTTGATATTTACCTGTCGTATGTATTTTCTTTTTCGGTTCATTTTTGTTTTGCATAAATTCGTACCACTTCTTCGTTCATTGAAACTTTTTTTCGTGAGATCAATGATAAATTTGAATATCGGTTGGGATGTTTTTTTTTTAGCCAGGTATAAAGTACTTCCAAAGGTCTATAGGACGCAAGGTCTGATTGCAAAAAGATCTGGTCACGATCATTGGGCTATGATCCATTTTTTAATGGCAATATTTAAAAAAAAAAACTTTATTTTCATTCGCTCTGTGTTCGGGGTGGAAATTGTAGTGGTAAATGTGAGCAAGAATAAAAACTAATGAAGTAAGAGTAATAATGAGTTAATTAATGTACACCGAGAAATTTTATTCATTCTAATCTGTAGTTCGTGCACGTAATAGTCGTAGTTAAAAGTATATAGCTGTTAAATGTCACCAATAACCTGTTCGCTTCCGCCACTCTGTTGCAGAAAGAGACGATAGTGTTGAGAACCATCGCAGAAGCAGAATCGATCATTCGAGGAGTATCGAAAGCTGGAGAACTTCAAGTACGCGATATTCGTGGCCAAGTCAAGTGGCCACCGAGCCCAGTAGCAGGAGAACTAGCAGCTTCATTAAGATTGAGCTCGAGGGCCACGGTTCGACAAGTTCCGAGGCTTCTCGACGTCTTCCTCATTCATCTATCGTTACTTCACTTGAACACAACAACCGAAAACTCGAAATACCAACAGTCCTTGTAAGATTCACTACTGACTTCCCTCGTTCTCACCGAGTTCTCGTGAAACCACGAAATTCCAAGAACGCTGACGTCTCACCGGATGTTCAATCCACTAACAATAGTCCGAACACAACGCTCGGGAACAACGGTAGCATCAAAGTGGTCTCGAGTGTTCCGAATGCTGCATTAAGCGTTTTTGAGAAAAAACTTGCCGTCAGTAATCCAACTCTTTCATCTTTGCCTCTGCGTCATCGTCGTCGTCGTCGTCGTGGTGAACGCGAAACATTAGCGCAAAGACGTGAAACCGAAATTCAAGATAACAACGATTATAAGAGATCAACGACAAACTTCAACGGAGCTACGAAGTTGAACAGCAGCCAATTTTACGCTGACAAAATATCGGGAACAATGAATAATCGACTAACGACGATGACAACCATGAGGCGGTCTCTTGATGAGAATTTTCGAAACCAAACCAAGCGTTATGCAGTTAAAGTAGTGAGAGGCACTCGGGAATCTTCGAGGAACAAAGAGACAACGGAGACGAACAACGACCAACCTCATTTTCGTAATGGCCAAGGGGAATCCAATGCCGTTACGAAATCAACCGTGAGAACAATGTCTGGAGAAGCGAATGATGCACTTCATTCAGAATCTCTATATCTGACTAATTACTCAATTTACGCCGGACCCACTGTTCATTTTGAGGAAAAAAGTGATGACAGCGTTGATAGGATTCAAAGACTTCAGGATGAACCAGCTGCAAATCGTTTAACTGCTGATACAACGCTAGGCAGGTCGGACATTTTACCAAATGAATTTGTTTTGATTGACAAAAGTTTGAAAAAAGTGGAAACTGCTCTCAATGAAGACAGTCTTGTTCGCGATGATGCCATTGTTAAACAGCAAGGTTTCACGGCGAAATCGATGGTGGATTTCTTGGTTCGTAAATCAGAGACACACGGATACTCAAGTGTCACCGAGGAAATTGCCCAAGTTAGGCAAATGACATCGGAATCGTCGCTAGAGATTCCATCGATCGAGAGGCCACTTTTGAGGTCTTCCGGAAGTGCTTCAAATACGAGCATGGCTGATGACGGTGCGTTGTTGGATAATCACAAAGCGGTGAGAGTCCGATCGTTTCAGACAACGAGGATTGAACAACAGGAGAATATAGCTGAAAGCCATTTAGAGTCTTCGTTAACATCGCGTTTGCCTTACGAGATTTCTGTCAAAGACACCGTGGGAGTCGAGAGACAGGCTATACCGGCGAATCAATTAACAATTCCCAAGTCTGCATTCACCGTTGCCAAGAATCTGTCGAAATCCACGATAAATCATGTGGATGGTAAACCAAAGAAGAAATATTACGAGATCAAACCGTCGTTAATAACGGAAATGGATCATGGCGTGAATCACGATGTCACGACTACACCTAAACGAATTTTCGAGAAGTTCCTGTTGCCCAGTGTTCCAAGTGCTTTTGGCAAATTTGGACCTTACTTTCTCGATGAGGAAGATCGAAGAAATGTCACCGAGAGAATCGGCAACACTGTCCAATTGGACTGCAGAATTGGCCTGTTGGGACATCGAAAGGTGAGCCAAACAACAATACAACCAACTAATTATCGTGTTAATTAATGTGTCAATAATTCATTTTCGATACTACACTCAAACCCTGGGGCAATTTATAGAGACCAAACGGTCGGTTTAACTCGGGCATAAGGATGAAAAAAAAATATGAGAATAACGGAAAGCCAATTATAGAACAGGAACTGGGGAATCCTGGTGAAGTGTATTGTTGTTATATATCGTTTGGAACGGGATTGGTGTTGGTTGGGGCGACTCTGAGGAGAGCGCAAAGTTTTTGCATCGGGTGTCGCCCAGGAATCGGACTTTTCTCGTACCTCCTATCTTCGCATTCCCTCTACTCTGTCTAGGGGAATCTCTCGCTCGACCTCTTCACGCTTCCCAGATGCTTTAAATTCCTACGAGATTCGTATTTCACGGAATACGAAATGCGAAACTGATGGAAAGAAATATGGAAGAGAAGGTTGGGGGAGGGGCGGGGGAGAGCAACCCTGGAACCTAGAGTATACTTCACTTCGATTTGGAGAATGACAAAAAAAAAGTATTGCTGGGAAGCTTGGGTTAACATGGGCGAGGTCGGAGCTAGACTGATCACTTTTTGCTTTTGATTTTTTACAAAGATATTTAGATTACATTGCTTTAAAAACAACGTCATTCGTTTGAGATATTCTTGCTCTGTCAAATGTAAAAGATTTTTCCTCTCTCAATCAGCGTTATCCGGGGCAAAATTTTTTTTTTTTTTTTTTAGAAATATATCACATTTGCAAATCAAGTGACCCCGGTCACTTCTGTTTCTTGCCATGATTTACATACTGTAACGTACGTGAAGCATAAGAATGTATGTCGATGCTCTGACGTCTCAGTATTTCTATGAAAACGTAATACCGTGTGTATCTCGTACTATTCGATACAGCAAATAAGTCAGCGACCTATTCATGGACACGAAATTCACATTGAGAATTTGTTACATCTCGCAACTTCAGCTGTGAAGTTTTGACATATTCTCTCGGTGTTGATAAATATTCTGTGAATCAACATGTCGAGAACTTCGAGACAAATCGACAGGGTTGTCAACAGGATTCTTACATTTTTTTTCCTTTTAGTATGTTGAATACCCTTTTTAGATTTATTTTTACAAATTCATTTCGTCACAATCACAATCATGTTTTTAAAAAAACGTCAGGTTCCTTTTGAAGAAGTGTTTAAATGTCTTTTTGAAATTTTGGCACTCGAATTTTCTGATAAAAAGGTAATTTACATTGAGAATCTGTAAATCTATAAATTTTGCAACTTAATAGTAAATTTGAGAATTTCATCCAGTGGTGCTAAAAATTCTATGCATTTATTGTTTTTTTTTTTTTTTTTTTTTTTTAGAAAAGGTTACAAACGATTTAGTTTATTTGGCACAATAGGTCACGTGTAGGACCTCTTAAATTTACCTTTCACTCTGCACCCTTCGTCGTTAATCTCTCCACCAACGAATTTCGTAGCTTTTTTCAAATCCCATAACTAATGTCTGCTTGTCGTACGGATTTCGTGACCCTCCCAGCGCTCATAGTACTCGTGTGCTGTCGAGCGTCACCGGCAGTAGTAACAGCAGGCAAATAAACGCAGTGGATCGCTGTGAGTTGAGTGAGTTGAGTCCACAACGAGTGAGATACCCTCTCGCAACATGCAGCGACGGTTACTACTGCTGCTAGGATTTGAAAGTTTCCTAGTGTTTTTTTTTTTTCTGCGACACAAACGCAGTCCGTATGTATATATACCACGTTGCATCGAGCATTTTTATTATTATTATTATTTTTTTTTTTTTTTGCAAGCCCGCGTGCATGATACCCATAAATACTGTTGCCCGAAAGCCGCGCGCAACTGGGATAACGAAAGGAATTACGGGGTCTGGGTTTCTCTCGGACGTGAAAGTAAATCGTGACATTCTTTTTCTATGGAGAATTTTGATCCCCTGTTTAAAAAAGAACGTATGTGTTCCATTTTTTCTTTTTCCGCTGCTTTATGTTAAATCTTCGAAGCATTGTGTGCTGACTATATTCTGTGGAAAAACTTTTCTTTCAGTTAAATTAAACTGATAGTTCGGTAAGCGATTTGAATGCAGTTTTCAGTATTAATGTCACCTCGAGGTGACTTTATTTATTGAAATTAAATGCCTGATTTAATGAAATTAACTAACGATTTATTTGAATCAGTATTTATGTCGTTTTTCATTTTTGCAAAAAAATAAATGAATAAAAGGATTATCCAAATACTTTAGCAATCTCATTAATTTTAATTAAATTGTCCAGGATGTTTAAAAATCTTATAAATAAAGGGCAATGTGTGTTTTGTTGAGATGTAAAATTTTTGCCCTATCCGATGAGCCGTTTTTTAATTGAAAGAGTTTCCGACAATTTAACGTATCCTGAGATAAAAATCTAAAAATAAAATGTTCTTATAAAAAGTAGGCTATGAATAAAATAAAAGCAAAGAGAATTATTTGCTATAAATTCATAATTGTTATACAAATTGGTAGCATTGATAAGATTTATAGTTTGAGAATTGAATAGCTTATTATGCGTATAGAATAAATTTAATGATGAATAAAATAAACGTTGTTCCTTTTTACTCTGTGCTCAGGTGACTTGGCTCCAACACTACAAAGACTCCTTTCGTCTCCTCACCGTTGAACGGGAGTCGTACAGCGTCGACCGAAGGATCAGCTTGAACTTTCAGTAAGCGTCTTTCGTCTCACTTTTCTATCCAGTTTCTCGCCTTTCAATGCTATTTGGGATAAAACGGGCGTGAGATAAAGTTCCCGCAGGAACTCGAGACATCTTCCAGTCTAAAGGATCTAACGTATTATGTGGCACTCTTGTCAGGCTCAACGAGGCATCAAAAAGTCCTTTTGCATTTGTCATTAAAACGAAGAAATGCCTATCGCGGCAGCTCTCTCTCTCTCTCTCTCTCTCTCTCTCTCTATCTATCTCTCTCTCTCTCGCGCTTTTTTCTCGATGCTTCAAGATTCAAGGTTTCTGTCAAAGCGAATAAAAGCTCCATCGTTTGATCTCTGGAAACCAATTGACAGGGAAGAGAAAAAAAAAAACCACAAAAAGATAGAAAGGATGAATATCTTTGAATTCATCTCATATTTGTTTCCTTTGATCTCGGCTTTTTTCAGATATCCCGACAATTGGAGGTTACAAATCGCTTATGCTTCACTCAGGGACTCTGGCCTCTACAAGTGTCAGGTCGAGATCGATCAGGACAGATCGCTGGTGAAGAGGTACAACGTTATAATCACTGGTAAAGTATAACCACCAGATTTAAAATTGACAAATTATTTTAAGGAAGATAAGAGACTGCTTGAATTAATACAAAGACAAAGGATATACATATAAAGTGTGTGTCTCATAAATACTGAAGCAAGTGCAGTCAATGCTTTTGGCTGTGTCATTAAATTTACAGAAGCTCCGTTATGCTTTTTCACGACCCATTTGGTAATTTCCTTCAATAGAATTCACCGACGGGTCGTTACATTATTTAAGAACAATTTTGGAGAAAATTAAATATGATTCCGCAATAAAAAAAAAAATAAAAAATAAAAATAAACGCTCAACTGAAAATGAGAGAATGTCGGAGATGGCGAACATAGTAGACGAGTTATTCTTGAAAAAGCTTCGGCATCACAGAAGGATTTATCAATAATTGGCAATAATGAGCCGGGTCAGATGGAAAGTCTGATTTTATTGTTCGATTCGGTGGGGAAATCGGATATTCCATTGGGGGGGGGGGGATTGGTCGAAGGTACGATTGAGACGTAGCTAGCTGGTTAGGAAACTCGAAGGAAAACCTTATCCCCGGAATAATCGGGTTAGGGTTAGCCGAAGGTCAGTCAGCGCCGATTCATTCCGTTGAAGTTGTACAGGAGAAAGAGGAAGAGAGTGTATCACAAGGGGAGTTCAGAGAAAGCGCAAAGGTATTGGTTTATACTCTCTCTCTCTCTCTCTTGTTCTCTTCTCTATCCCCAATTTCCTTTACGTCGTCAATTCGGTGCACCGGAAAGACCCGCATTGCCCGTCTATTCGGTCTCGAGGCCAGAAACAGCAGCAGAAGCATCAGCAGCACAGTACCGGCCAGTAATCTCATCCGGTGTAGCGCACAAGAGACTGAGTGAGAATATAAGGTTGAGTCGGTGGCAAGAGGACCGCTCTCAAACGTTTTGAACAAAAGGTATATATACGAAGTTGGCCACAAGGCGAACGGATCGACAGTGTTACACTTCCGGTGCAACGAGGGAGGGGGAGATCACCGCGGGTGACAGAACGAATTCTTCTGAGTCATACCATCGCCCGATCTATTCCACGCGCTCTATCTATTTTATAGTATACCACTTCGCAAGTTCTTTGAATACCTTACGGAAGACAGGAGAGCATTTTCTTAGTGAAGTTGGACGATTTTTCTTCACGATGGTCACATAAACTTCGACTGCTGACTCGATGGGGATTTGGAGAATCGACTTCAGAGACTCTCGTGGTTTTTTCGGATATCCCGGACGTTGGATTTTTTGGGTTTATATAATACCACCAGAGTATTTTATTTCTTTACAATTTTATCGAATAAGGGAATGGTGATATGGCTTGAAATTGAGGGGAAAATGGTTTACAGCATTTGGTGAAACTTTGGTGAACGTCGATTGTGGAAAATATTTGATGTCTCTTTGATGGACCGAAATTTGGGCTAAGAGAAACAATGTATAGTTTCTGATATTTTGGAAGATGGGTCTTCAGTCAACAAATATTTCTTTTTATTGTAAGACCTACTTTTTTTTCATAACGAGGAAAAAATTTGAAACAATTATATACGCATTTAGGATAAACCCCAAGAATTTTTCTTTTGTAACTGAACAAACCGGTTGAGTCAATTTGGTTGCATCAAAACCAGATTTAAGGGTTTTACACTCTGCGTGCAATTCAGAGAAAACTAATCACAGGATTGGCCTCCAATTTGTCTCAGTCTCTTGGCGATTAAATTTTCTATAGATTAATTGGAGCGATTTAAAGTATCTTTTCAGCATGTGTCATTTTGTCCAATTTCGATGTTAATTAATCACTTTAAATTGCAATGCGTACATATTTACCAGTCAAATAACATTGGCTAGTTTATTTTGTATGACCGAGCTTGTCAGGAGTAGGAGTAGCATAAGCAACAGCGGGATTCGGTCATGTTGACTGACCGATTTACCTGTGCTGCGACTGGTTAAATCTCGATTGGTTTGGACATAGTCGTGACTAGGCTGGGTGCATACATTCTGTCCTAGCTATAAACTCTCTGGCGCACTGTTGAAATTGCGGTACACTCGTCAACGAGTACGAAGGGAATACGTGTGCACACCGAACAGTCGCTAGTAATGTATGATGAGGTGCATGTAGAGAGAGAGAGAGAGAGAGAGAGACAGACCATGAACCATCCGTACGGTCACGTGGTCTTGCTCTGGCTTCGCTTACTCACGATCCGAATATAACAAGCCCTTTGGAACGTGAACCTCGTTGGATAGTTCTCAACTGGGAATCCACGTGCAACCACGATAGTTCGGTTTTCAATACCAGCCCACCCGTCCCGTTTTGCGGTTATTGACGTACATCGACTTTGAAGATGACGGCCGTGAATCCCACTATTATACGTGTACATCGTTGTTATCGTTCGTATACGAAAGCGGTGTCACCGGTAACAGCTCGTTCGAATTTGAGATGTGTGATGCATTAGAGCACGAATATGTGGGATTATGGATTTCAAGGCAAAAATTAATACAACGACAATTTTTTTTTTTTCAAGATTATTATTAAAATTTTTTTATCTTTACATAGAATCAAATTAATGAAAAATATATTTATACTCAAGACAGTAATTCCCAAAAATGGCAGACATAATCGGATTCTTTCGAGATAAGCTTATGTATTAATAAGCATATTAATTATTAAACTAATGTCTTGCAGGTTATCGAAATGAAATTAATTGATGTCAATTCGAGGGTGCCGGTGAATAACTCGAAGCTCCGATCGTTCCTCTTTCTAAAACGTCGCTGATGCTTTATTCCTGTAACTTCTCGGTGAATTTAAATTAAACGAAATCGTTGGGTGACCCGGGCGTTATAGCGTTTAAAACGAGGCGCATCGCGGGCTGGTAGTTCGAGTCTCGAGGTGAGGTCTCGACGCCGGAAATTAATGAAATTTCGTGACAAATTTAATTCCCGCGAAAAGAGAGAGAGAGAGAGAGAGAGAAAGAGAGAGTGAGTGAGGCAGAGTGAGAGAGAATGCTCAGTTGATGCACGAAAGCTATATAGGAGAACATGAGATAAAGAATTAGCAAGCAGCTGGAGTATGGCAAGCGGGCGCGAAAAGTGGTGTAATTAATTCGTAGTCGTCGAAGCTTTTGCCGTTCTCGGCGCTAACTCTGTCGGATAAAAAGAAGAAGAAAAAGAAGAAAAAAAAAAAAAAAGTAAAAATAAAAGAGAGAGAAAGACTACCACGAGTGCTCCAGGCAAGAACTCAACACTTTTTTTTGAACGTTCAGAGCGGTATAAAGTCCGTGTCATAGCGAGTAATTTTCTTGCGCTACGAACAATACCGTACATACGTAGAGGTGCATTATACGAAAGGTTGGACCAGGCTAATTTCAACGCGCACGGAAAATTATCCAAACCCGACGAAGCGACGAGGAAAACACGAAAGGTGGGAGAATACAATGAAGGGTCGCGACTTGTTTTTCCAGGCGACTAAATAAGCGGACTGGTGCCCGTTTTATAAGCTCCACTATTTCCCTATATTCTCATATGCCGCACCGGACGATATGTGCCAAATGAAGCTGGCTCAGCAAGCTCGTTGAACCACTTTTTATCGTTGGTCGTGTAACGCTAAAAGACATACATTTTGACACTATACAAGGACTAATAGAAATCAATTTTTTTTAAACCAAACATATTGCTTCCTCATTATTTTGTATCTTTGAACAATTTTTTTTTTCTTTTTACAGAAAACATCCGATTATCCGAGTTTCTCTAAATTCAAGAAACTTCATTTTACACGTCGTTGTTAACTATGAGAAATAAGGTTAACAAAACGCAATAAACGAAAGGTTTTATTGAAATTTGTGCCGACAGGGAATATTTGATTTGGCTTGAAACGCACCGTATATTCTCAGCTTTCATTGAACAAACAGATAACTTTGATTAGAGAGTTCAAGATAAATAAACGAGTCACAAATGGGACTAGCTTTTCCACTTCAGTCCCTCGTGTTCGACGTATTATATACGAGATTGCGATGATAGAGCCACAAGATAGCTGTCAATAGAGATAGTTTGAAATTTCCCGGTGAATCTCGAGATTCGACAGCGCGGATAGTATACCAGCAAAAGCTCGAGTGAGTGACGTTCGTGAATGAATTATTTGTAGACGGCGAAGCAGCAATTTTGAATATCTGGTGTCAAAGGTTGTCTAGTATCAAAGGTATAGAGGAAAAGCCATTCAATTGGATTCTCTAGCTCATAACTGGAACCAACAGGTCCTCATCATTTTGCATATACAACCTTTATCTCCATTATTATTCAGATAATTTCGTTTGCTTCTTTGTGCTCAGTTTTGTTATTCGTCATTTTGAAGATATTCTGCATTGCATTTGTGAAAGCTTCGTTTATTAGCAGTTTCGGTGTAAAAGGAATACAAGGAAATCGAGACAACTGTGACATTTCATGAAATGGAATCAAGTGGAAGATCAAATGTTACGAAAACTGAATCTTCTACGCGCATTGCATTGTTGTATACCAACAAAGACAATGTTGTAGATAATGCAAGGTGGATTATTACCATGCCAGTCTCACAGATTCCTCTTCAATCAGTACTCCGTTTTACTGTCAAGGGGATAAAGAACTTTGGAAATTAAGTTTGAACCTCTTGATTACGTCGCGGAATGAATTATTTGTAGAAGGCGGAGCAACAGTTTTGATTTATCTGGTATATTGTCTATCATCAAAGGGAGTGGAAAGCACGACGTTGGATTTTCAAGCCAATAACAGTACTCAACAATCTCCTCGAGTTTTTGCATTCATAATCATCATCTCTATTGTTATTCACTGAATATCTTTAGCTCTTTATGTGCGGCTTTGTTAATCGTCATATTCAAGAACACTCCGACGTTGTAGCTCTGGGAATTTAAGTTATTTGCAGTTTTTGAATTGAATGGAAACAAGGAAATTGTCTCGACTGTTGCATTTTCACGAAATGGAAGAAAATGGAAGATCAAATATTACAATGAATTGTCCACGCGTATTTCACGGTTGTATACGTACAAAGGACACTGTGTGACAGACACTACAGCATGAGTTATTCCCAGTATTCGGTTCTCTGTTGACGAATAAACAGCTTTGGAATTTAAGTTTGAACCTCTTGATGTCGTCCGTGAACGAATTATTTGTACATGGAGAAGCAACAGTTTCGACTATCTGGTATTATTGTCTAGTATCAAAGGGAGTGCAAGGCACGACGTTGAATTTTCAAGCCCATAACATGACTCAACAATCTCTCCTCGTATTTTAGCTTACATAACCATCCTCTCTATTGTTATTCACTGAATATCTTTAGCTCTTTATCTGCCGCTTTGTTATTCGTTATTTCGAAGACGTTCGACGTTGCAGCTCGGGGAATTTTTGGTTATTTGTCGCTTTTGAATTGAGCGAAAACAAGAAAATTGTCTCGACTGTAGCATTTTCAAGAAGTGAAATAAACTGGAACATCAAATGTTGCGGAAACTGAATTGTCCACGCGTATTCCATGCTCGTATACGTACAGAGACACTGTGATAGACACTGCAGAATGGGTTATTCCCATGCCAGCCTCTCAGTCCTCTCTTCACTCAGTATACTCGGTTCTCTGTCGACGGATAAAGAACTTCGGAAATGAAGTTTGAACCCCTTGGCCGTTTTCTGCTGCTGCTGGTACTGCTGCTGCTGCTGGTGGTGCTGCTGCTGCTGCTGCTGCTGCTGCTTCCTCATCCGCAGACGACGAGTGTGCGTCACCGTGGAAAATTCTACGCTAGCTGTGTGGAAGAACAAAGTTTTGAGGTCCGCGCACTGGGATCGATCGACGACGTTCTCTCCTCTATGTATATATAATCCTTTCTATACTTTCTCTCTTATGTGTCGGTGCTTTCTTTCTCTCTCTCTCTCTCTCTCTCTTTCTCGTCGACGACTTTTGCCAAACAATTCGCATCCGGTGGCGCGGTTGTATAGTCCCCAGAAAGATGATGAGAGTCCACGGTGGTCTCTCGCAGAAACAGGAGCCATATGCGGATAAAGAAAAAGGAACGACGAAAGAAACGAGAGCATAACAACGACAGTATGCCATGATGAAATTGGAGAGTTGTGAACAAATTAAAAAAAAAACGACAAAAAAAGTCTCTGGTTGAATTTACACTAAACTTTTATTAATCTAATACATTGAGTGATTGTATTCTGTGGCGTAAATTAAAATTGTATGGGTCACCTAGAAGGATAGGTGAAAAAACGATTTTGTAAATCGGGTCTTTTGAAATGAAATGACTGCCGAAATTATAGTGAAATTTTAGTTATCGGAAAATGGATAATTGAATACGAACTCATTATTGTTGAAGATAAAAAAAAAAAGAAAGAACGATAAAAAACAAAACTTTAAAAAGTGTAAAAATCCGATTAAATTTACACTAAACTTTTGCTAATTGAATCCATCGGGAGTTTTTATTTCACACTCGTAGATGAAAAATCTGTAATCAACAAAGCAAGCATAAAAAAATACGTGCTTCTAAATTTAATGTCAGTGCAAATTAAACTGGGACTTATAGTGCTTTCTCGGTTTTTATCTCGTTTGTCAACGAGCGAGAGAGCCGGCAAGAAATCTGTTTAGCGAGCAATCTGATAATGAACGACGAAGCAATTTTCGTAAACGAAATGAAAGACCTCGTCCGGAACGATGCAACGATTTTTCTTTTTTTCTTTTTTTCTTTTTTGTACATAGTTAACTGGCTCCGGGAAACTTGTGGCAATTGGAACGTGTGCAGATACGATATGGTTGATTGCACAATCGCGTCGAAGCGTCGACGCCGACGACGATCGCGCATCGAGACTCTCTGATACACGCGTCTGTGTATATATAACCGTGATGCAACTGGGATGATGTGTACTGCTAGCTTGTAGAGTGCACGTTGCATCGCAGACACCACGGCGTGATCGATAGGCTAGCAACGGTCATTATCAAGATCGATATGACGTTGTTCGCGACCTACGACAAAAGCCATTCGTTATATTGAAAGAGAGTAGTATAGATAGACGAAAGAGCGAAAGCGATGGAGAAAAGTAAAAAACAAAAAAAAAAGGAAACGTAAAAAGAGGAGAAGAGACTGACTCGTGCGTTATAACACACATGTATCTTCTTTGGTATATGGGAAATGTTGGAGATATACCAATCGAAAATCTCGAACTACTACTGGTATTATTTTTCAAGCCTGTCTGGATTTCTGTGATGCATAACAGTAGACACTTTGAAAGATTGAACGTTATCAATATCGAGTCACTCCTCAGGCTGCTGGTGTTTCTTTTTTTTTATCCTTTGTTTCTCATCATGTCAGTTTCATATTAGACATTTTTTTTTTTTTTTCGAATATTGAACACGAGGAGTAATTACACGCATCTAGAGAAATTTTTGTTACTATCGATGACTATTCATTGGTGGTTCGACTGTGACGACTTTATAGTTTCATTAAATGGTCTTCTAGGGCCAAAAAAAAAGTGCAAATTTTGAGGTTTTTTTTTCTGAAAAATTTCTTCAACTTGGTATTTCAAGCGAAATACCAAATTTACAACGTATACATATTTCGATCATTTTCCAAATTCGAATCTTCATTGACAAATCACCTCAACGAATTCGTACATTCCTTACTAATAATAATAAACATTTTTCCTTCCAATCTCATTGGCTCAAAATATTATTCGGTCGTTCGTCAATTTATTAAATATATATTTTTTTTAATTTCCTTACCTGAATTAATTAATTCAAGTGGAATCCTTAATTTTCATTGTCTGGTAGCAGAGTTAGATATTTCGATCGCACTTTCTAAATCCAAACTTTCGTCGATAAATTAGAAAGCGAATTAAGTAGGGACTGCACGCGAGAGTCTGATCTTCGATATCTTAATTCGACCGCTGAATCGAGCCTCCTCGTTAATTCACAATGATATGTGGCACAAAGTATTAACGCAGGTAGAGTAATTTGGGAGAGCTAGGTATTCCTCTCTCCGACGATGTCTATACATATATGTATATATACCATTATACAAGCGAATGCATAGAGTTACTGCATGAGCTCGAGGCTCTGAATACGTCCTGGCGAGTTAATGTTAATTGCTTCGAGACACAGTTACGCCGGAGGCGTCCGGAACGGGATATATTACGCCCAATGTACTAACGCCCTCTGGATAGTACATGCACTCGGCACGCACGCACGCAGTGCTGCGGTGCAGCACGCTGCACCGAGTGGAGTTCCTGAGCTGAGTGAGTCAGACAGGAAGGTGGGACCGGAGAATGAACTCCTCTCCGAAGATATATCGATATTACGGGAAGCCCTTTGCGTTCCCTTTAGCATGAAATTCTCTCTAATAAAAAAAAAATACAATCCCATCAATTTCTCTCTAATAATTCATTAAAAAATACATGCACGCATAAATAGAGACATTTTTTTTTGAATATGATTTTCTATCTATTCGAGACGTTTCAAAAGTACTTTGGAGAAAATCTGGAAACAGTAGATTGTGCCTAGTATAGAAATAGTGTATCGTAAGGCCCGAGGGCTCTTTGATCCTTTTATTTCAATAAAAGGTAATACAGTACACTGTTTTGCACCATCACGAAGCTTCCTCTATAAGGAATCAATATAATCGTTAAAAATCAGAATATCTTCAGTGCGCGCTACCCTATTGATGGGATTTTGTCGAGATACCTTGATCTTAAAGCCAACATTGGACATTGGATTATTCCCGTTGCGTTGATAGTCGAATTTTCAATACACGATACCTGTACACTGTCCAATATCTCATTAATAGTAATAGATGATATCGGGTAACGACGACAACCGTACATAGACGCGATGTAGTTAATATCTCGATATACTTGGTTACAGGACCTACGTGATTCTGGTGAAGCTTCGATTAGCTTCGACGAAATTCTTGATCGATCAGATGGTATATACGCGATTCATCGAATATGCGTTAGCAATTGTGAGCGTAAACTTGTGAACGTGTACGGGCATGGGTTTGTACTGACTGGGAGGGCAGCCGTATATATGTCCCATCGGGACGATCAATCTGAGCATTGACACGTTTCGATACACCGACCAACGACACGTACCTTAATGTATACCTCGGGGATCTGCTTCGGATATACACTCCCCTATACATACTGATGAATACACGTAAAATCGTTGTCGATAAAATTTACGTTTTTCAACCTCGTAAATTTCCATTTGCACGACAGCACTTATCCGAAATATATATGATTGGCAAACTTTTATAACGATTTATTCACTTTGGATAAAATCAAATCGTTTTGAATTAATTCACTGGGATAATATTTGTCCACTCAGTAAATGGCCTAAGGATTCAATTTTTTCCCCTTTTTGCTTCCTCATACCTTTGTAGGTACCTTTGTAAAAAAAAAAAAAAAAGGACTTGTCAAAGATACTATAAATAATGAGGAAGCAATTTGCGAGGCTCTATTTGTTTATCGAATAAACATGTATTTTTCTTTCAAAAGCAAAAACTGTTTTGAAAATAATACACACATATTACAATCACTTTTATTTTCAACTAATCTATAATATCGAATAAACGCCCATCATCGGTTGAAAAACGGCTTACGTACGAAATTTTTTTTTTTTCTTTTTTTTTTTTTGTTAAACCGTTCAACAGATGCGCTGACATTGTCGTCAAGATATAGAACGGAGAGGGTGTAAGCTCTGGTCGGTCTTGCCTGCCCATCCAAAGTACTTCGTGTGTCTATGTACGTGTGTGTGTGTGTGTATGTCTGGGGAGGGGGGATGGCTCTGGATCGCTAGAAAGCCGGGAAACACGGTGGGATGTTCCACAGGATACTGGAGAGCAGTGCGCGGAGCTCCCATCAAATTTGCATAGCGGTCTCGCCCACCCGAGAATTGCAGTCAGGAAGTTGCTCTGAATCCTAATAGCGGTTTTCCCGATGAAAAGAATCATTCGTACCATTCCGAAAGCGCCGGAGGTATGCGATCTGCATGGTGAATTTCGTAGCCCTACTGTCCCACCTAAAATTTGCGCAAAGTTGAACTTGTTCACCGTGCGCTGGTTTATACAGCCAAACCAAACCTCTGGCAAAATCCAACCAAGCATCGGAAAGTCCGATGGGTGCAGTTTACCGCACATTTACCACTCTCTGGCCCTCCCGCTTCCGAATTTTCCAAATGGTCACGTTTTTTCGCGGTAACTCAATGCCTACGTAACTCAAAATTTAGCCAATGGACAGTTTTATGAATGGGGTCGCGCGTTGGACGCGTGGAAGATCCGGGGCACGCAGAAACCGCAATGAGAGAGAAGGATATAAAAAAAAAAAAAAAAAAAAAAAAAAATGGCATGTTTGAGGACAGAACGTGGTCGCAATAGGGAATATTGTGGTTCGTTGGTATGAACACTAAATCTCTTTGATACTATGTACGGGAATTGGGATATAAACGAGGCCGGGGTCAGTTGCGTCGGAGGCAATAAAAGTCAAATCATTCGAATCAAGTTAACTTTAGCATATTTAATCCTAATATTAAATCCGTAATTTTGTATTTTTACATTTTGACGTTAAATCCGAAAACAAAAAACACTATTTATTACACTCCGAAAATTTCACGAATCATTTAAAATATTAAACGAAAATAGGAAGTCTTTTGAAATATTTTTGAAAGAAATAGAAATACGTAAAGCCACGGGAATGAGAAGAGCAGGGGAAAGAAGAAAAAACAGAGAAAAGTACGACGAGATCGTATGCGAAGTGTCACCGCCATATACCGATCAATGAAATCCTCCACGTTGTACAAGATTAAACGTATCATCCAATTCGCAACGATTACCGTTCACCACCGATGGTTGCTATCCTACGAATTGTTGTTTACTATATCTGATAAATCTTTCCTCTTTTTTCTCTTTTTTTTTTCTTTCTTTTTTTGGTTTTTCTGCCATCGCAACTTCAGCCGACACCAACAGGGTCGCAATTCGCTGATGTAGAGTAGCATTTGTGGAAGGTAGGCGAAAGCAAAATAACAGCAGAAGCAGGGCCAACAGTCTATCTCGTGGGATTACCTTCAGCGTGGATGTCGTTCATTTTTTATTTCTTTTTTTTTTTTTTTTTTTTTTTCGTTTCCTTTTTTTTCTTTTTCAACGCGACTTTTTCGCTTTTCCACTATGCGTCTCTTGAGCCCGGATTTTTACCCGTTTTTTTTATTCTCATTTGTTCTACTTTTCTTTTTTGTTGCAGCCCCGATTCTGACGATAACCGATGACTCGGGTCGACCGGTTTCCGGTGAGAGACACCTCAAAGCCGGGAGTGCACTGAAGCTGAGATGCGAAGCCAGGGATGTCATACAGAGGCTCAACGAGTCTGTGCTATGGATGCGAGGCGATGAAACTCTCACTGAAGATGTCAGGTTCGTATGCTAACAATATATATATATATATATATACATGCTGTGTATATATAATATATATGTATACATGCTGTGTATTGAACGACGTTCTGTATGCGTATATGGTGACAGAGTTTTGGAGACATCAAAACCACACGTGACATAACTACGTACTGAACATTTGATCAGTGTTACCGTTTGCGGTTTAATCGTTTGAGAGCCATTTAATGACAAATTAATTCATTATAATTTACTGTACTTTTTTTCGTTCTCCAAAATTCCGTAAAAATCTCCAAATATTAACGCACTTATGATTTAAGCGAATTTTTCCATTCACAGTACTTAACACTGTTTTTGCGTGAATTTAACAAAACGTTTTGAAAGTACATTTCAATCTGCCATGACGATGAAAGATCTCAGCATGACGTGTTATCCATAAGTTAGATTCTTTATTTTACAAAACAATAATATCCACAAAAAACGTACCAAAGTATTGAACTTGAGGAAAACCGCATGCAATGGCCTGAGATCGGTACTTCTACCCTAAATACGCAATATTTACAAACTTATCCCGACAACCGCTCACCGCTCAATTATTCGAAATTTCGTAATTTGAATATGACCACAAAATCAAGAAAATAAATCATGTGAAGAGATGTTAATTTCCCCGTTAGATATTGATCTAACAGTGTTTGCCTTGTGCCGAATGAGTATAATCTGTTTCACTAACACGTTTGCTTAACAAATTTGTAGAATCTTGAATAACTAAACGGTTTAATTAAGCGGTAACAGACTCGACTATAAATTGCGTATAGTGAAAAGGGAATCTCGGCAGGCAGCCTTGTTTGACCTGATCCCAAGGACTTCCGTATAGTTTAGTGTGGATATTATTCTCACGAACAGAAGCGTGACTATCGTCACGACACTCGCAGGCGAAATAGAAAGACACACGGAGAGACACGTTGGTCCACGGGGGATTAAGATGAAGTCTGGTGCCGTTTCTGGAAAGCGTGAGATAACTCCACTCGAGGATGGTTCCGTTCGCCGGGTTAACTGCTGTGTAGATGTTGCCCTTCAACGTTTGGCAATCGTGCGCACACGTTGCCAAACGTTCCACGGGGAATTCCTGTCGCTTTGACGGGAATTTTCAGTGAATATCAATAATAGCACGTAGCATATAACACGTATAGTTACTCTCGTTTGCGGTGCTTGGTTTTCACGCTTCAGTTCAACGAGAGAGTGTCACTGCAATCTATGGCTGTGTGTGTGGGTGTGTGGGTGTGTGTGTGTGTGTTTGCTTTGTGTGATTTCAGTGAAAACAGAACGACGGAGATCGTGAACGAGAAGGAAATCACCGTGATAGTAAGCACACTTCTTGTCGAGCCAAGACATACGGGAAATTATAGCTGCGTTGTGCCTGAAAAAGCACGGACCACCATAGCCGTTCACGTACTAAATGGTAAGATTAAGTCTTCATTAATGATCTCTGAAGGATTTGCTAGAAATTAGAAAATAAAAGAACGACATTATTAGATTGTATTTTTTTTTTTTTTATCATTTTTTCTTCGACAATTAAATACCGATACTCGGGTTTTTTGTCATTGACTGATCAATCTTCAGCTTACCAATGTTAGATTAATAACTTAAATGGATATTAAATGCTTTTAGGACGGAATATATATCAGTGTTTAAATGTCAATTATAATAACATTTTAACGCGAAATAACCGCACATTTTTAAAGTCACAATATTCATCGACCTGATGCATGTAGGTATTTAACGAGGAAATAAATGCCTCACACAGAAGCACGTGTATACAAATATACGATGCATCTCTTGGCTCTCGAGAACGTAACCTTTAATTATAATATAGGTCGAGTTTGATACTCACTTTCTTGACAGCGGCAGTGAAGAGGGTTCTTCTCCAGATCTCTCACAGACATTTCCTCGACACTATGATATATTAAATGCATATTATAGTCTATGATAATTTAATACATTAAATATATTTACATACAATATGCGTTCAATATGATTTTTTAATTTATATTTCTTCATTGCATGTTTTTTTTTATTTATTATTATACCAAACGAGACAGATGCTTTAAATCAAAAATACAGACTTTTAACTGTGCGACTATTTAAATATAACACATTTAAACAGATTCAAGTAAAATATTATTTCATTATAGTATAAAATATAAATACTGTATTGTTGACAGAGAAATTAATTTTTGTGGATTCTCCTATTTTTTAATTTTATAATAAATACTCCTAAGAAATTATAAAGTCAGTCAATTTTCAAAATTTCAAACCTTCGCAGTTCCCTTAATTAATGTTGTCGGCATAATAAATTATATGAAAAATCTTCACGTAGTTGATTCTTTGTAACAGTATTCTGAACGTTAAAAAACACCGAAATTCGAATATAATAAATCGTGTAAGAAGTTGAATTGAAAATAAAAAATGTACAGCTTTTCAGAAATAAAAATCCTACAAAAATTGTCTTTATTTTCTTACGAATCTGAGGATTTTTGTGTAATATTAAAAACACTGTCACGAATAATCAATTGCATAATATGTTTAACAACCTTTTTTAATCAACAGAAAAAAAAACACTTTTTGTCCAAAATTTATACTGATATATATTCTCACCGGTTTTTTTTTTTTTTTTTTCTAATTCACTGTAATTTTATGTCAATTGAGGAGATGTGATTAAATCTTTCGATATAAAAAAAAAGCATAGGTTTAAGGGCAAAGTATCTTGCTGGTGAACTATAACTTAGGCTATATAGCGAAATACGTCGTCGCTGAATGAGCCATAAAACTCTTGAGACAAGCCAAAAGGTGTCCACGAAATTTGGATAAATGAGGGGTAAAAATAAATGAGAAACGTGGTTGCTTGGCCGTTGGTGGCGTAACGGCATCGTTACGACGGCGCCACCGGCAAATGACAGAAGCAGGCCAGAGATGCCACGAATTAAAGCTCACCAAGAGAAATAGAGAGAGAGAGAGACAGAGAGAGATAGAGTCACGAGCTCTCGTCGAGTCACGAGGGATGCTGTGTGTGCGGTTGCTGCGGCTGCCACTCCCTTTCAATTAGACACTCGGTTGGATCAAACTCCGCCCACACAGCTGCGCGACGATTAGGATTCCTTCTGAGATTGCACGAGCTGTTTTTTGTTATTACAATATTCCACGACTGTTATTGCCACGAGGACTTGCCTGACTTTTTTTTTTTTTTTTTTTTTTTTTTTTTTTTTTCAGAGCTTCGTGCGGGTCCGAAGCTCCTTTTAATCCGCCAGAAAACGTTGACTGCCTAACGCATTACATGGGATATTGGATTATTCGAGAAGGGGGCAAAGGAATTTCAAAAGTTCGAAAATATTCGTGTGCAATTCTGTTTAATTAGTTAGAGTCCAGCCAACCAAAAGTATTTTCATTAAAATTCGTATATCAAAATTGCTTCATTACGATACATTGTTTTGCGAGTTTAGAAGTGTATATTACCCCGTTAATTAATTATTGAAAAATAATTTATTTGGGGCATATTTGTTCTTCTGTGAATAATTGGAATAGAGGATAAAATGCTAAACAGAAAAATAGGTTTAATTCGTGTGGTACAAGGAAAAGTGTGTTTTTTTTTGTATACTTTTAACACAAAAGCTTTCTTCACAAACGACGACAAATTCTTTTTGTTAATTTTACGAAATAAGGTTTATAGTTTTATAAATAAGAAAAAGTGCAAAAAATTATTAAAAATGTATTATTCTATTTCGCAAAAAAAAAAATTGGCCGTGTGTTTCATGGATACGTGGAATAAAAATTAAATATAGCATGGAAAAAAAAATCGTTAATCCACACAGTGGAAACGAAAGCGTGATTTTTTAAACATGATTTGTGTGAATTTTTTTTATTCTACACATTTTTTTACGTTTCTAGTTACACAAAAACAAAAAATTGAAAAGAATGTATGTATATTAACAGTTCGTCAATTTAACAAAAAAAAATACATAAAAAGAAAAAAAATCTTTTGTGAACAAACGATAAATAAATAATAAAATATTTTTTTTAATAATTCTCTTTCCAGGAATTATAAATTAAATATTTTTCTTGTCCAGCCGAATGCATAATGAACGAGTTTATGTTGTAAATGAATGAAGGTTACGTTTTTTTTTGTTTTTCTTGGAAAAAAAAAATTTGAAAGAACTCATTGTGTAAAAAAAAGATCGTGAAGAAAGTAACGAGTGGAAGACCTCATGGCACTCGATTCTGAGCTTCGTTCTACGAGCTTGGAAATGAGAGTTTTCTCAGAGAGCATATAGGAACGCATATAAAACAGACGGTAGGAGGCCATTGTCGTTTCCTCTGCTCTTTCCGTTAGTCCTCTTCTTTCTTCTTTTTTTCTTTTTTTTTTGCGGCTCATCCGCACTTTCCTTTCTTTTACTTCGTATTGCCTGGGAAACGAGGAAAATTCTCTATCGCCGAGTCACAAGCTCCTCTCTCGGCTATATCGTCTTTACTTTCTCTCGTCGTTGAGACCTCCAGCCTCGAATGATAAGCACACGTAAATGCGGAGATCTCAGGCGCGGCGCCATTCGGAATCCGGTTACTCGCAACAACAGAGATAGATAGAGAGAAAGAGAGAGAGAGCGAAAAAAAAATACTTCACAGATTTTCGAGGAACTATTGTGTCAATTTTTATGGCCTTGAAATTTTCTGCATCTGCCAAAAATGTATTTTAGCAAGGTGTAGCGCCTAAACTATTAACTTGAGAAAAAAAGTCTGGGGACTTTTCTTTTCCTTTTTCATTTATCTTTCAACGGATTTTTTCAAAAAAATTTTTAGACTTTTTTTCCCAAGTGAATAGTTCAGGCGCTACAGCTTGCTAAAGTACTTTTTTTTGCAGATGCAGAAAATTTCAAGGTCGTTCAATTTTTATCAGTTTCTAGTTTTGTAGATAAATTACAAAATTAATTTGTTATTTTGTGCACCGATGATTTTTTTTTTAGCCACATCTCTTTAATTTTGCCAGATCACAACAATTAAAAAAAAAAATCTGACACAAGAAAATCTTCTAATTTTATTATATACAAAAAATATCTACAAAATATTGATTTGTAAATACTATAAAAATTGAGTAATTTTCAATAATACATTTTCCTATATTTTTCCACTGAATTTCAAATAAAATACTGACTGATTGAAACACACCAAAAAAAAGAAAAAGGAATGCTCAAATCTGCTGCTTGGCGCTGGAATCACTAAGGCAACCGATTATCGATTTAGCCTGCACAAAACAATCTGAGCAATCCCGTTTCCATCCAGTCAGATGTACCATATAACTGTATAGACGAATGAATAAAAAGAGAACGAGAGAGCCACGATTTTTCTACCTCTTGGAATGGTAAAGTCTATATTGCCTTGGGTGAAAGAATAGGCAGAGTTCAACACGAGATGTTTCATTGATTGGCGTAAACGCGCTACGAAGAAATCGGATTCCCCAAGACGGATTCGCATATTGGATTCCGTATATAGAAGGCGAAGCTCGAGTTCTCCGAACGATTCTTATACTCCACCTTAAACATTTATATGGGTATACCATATAAATACGTAAAAATGTTATATCCCAATTTCTTGGGTATAACGGAGAGATTTAACGGTCAGCGTTCAGTGAAATTGAGAAGAATAGTTTGAACAATTGGAAGATAAACGTCCGCGTTGAACGAAAGCACTTTGCTTGAATTTGTCATTATGAACGCTTTAAGTACAGCTATTATTTTTCATCATTTTCAAAAGAATTTCTTCATCTCCGAGATATCTTTTATATCCAATGTTTAAAATTAAAAAAAAAAAAAAAAAAAAAAACATATGGAATGAAACAAAATACTTCTTTACTGCAATCGACTAATTGTTTTATTTTTGAGGCTCATTGTATAAGCCTCAAGCTCATACAATAAAATCTGCTGTCTTGAGATATTTTCTTAAAATTTATCCAAATATTTGCTTTACTCTCAGCAAAAAAAAAAAAACCCCTATAAAAAAAAATTAAATGTACAGAATCTCTGAGTGTAAAAATAATCTACAAAGAGGCTTTGATGGAAATTGCATCAGAATGGTGAGCATTTCAAATGTCACTATATCTCGACTCCCTTTAAATGGCTATTTAACGATTTCATCGTACAGCCGGAAAGAACTAAAGTCGCTGGTCCGTGATAGGGGTAAGTTGAAGCCCTAATAAGGAGCCCTAGCAAAGACAAAAGACACAGGAGTGCCGAGAAACGAAGAAGTATATACCGAGATGAAAAGATCGAGAGATCCTTGGTAAGGAATGGGAGATTAGCTCGAGGACGCCAGACGTCGAGACGTGATCCCGTAATTTCTCTTTCTTAGCTCCTCTTAGCTATACTCATGGGCACCTATATACTGCCGGTTAGGGTCGAAACCACCCTAAGGTGGTGGTCGACTAGCCTGAGGGTAAAGTCCCAAGAGCGAACATCAAGAAACAGGAGAGAGAGAGGGAGAGAGAGAGCTAACCAATTAGAATACCGTGTCGCTCGTTGCGACCTCGCGATCTCCAGTCAAAAGTCAAGTCACGCAAAATGTCTTGGCAGTTACCGCACCTTCGCACACCGAATATCAAAAATCCTTGTTTTTCCACCCAAAATACCGATGTCTTCATCCTCTACAGCACGTTTCTTCTTATCTTTTTATAAGAAATGGTTGCGGCGTTTTATTACACTGACAATTTATTAAAGCAATAAGAAGATAACGTTCTTTAAGGGAACATTCTTTTATAATCTTTTTACCAAAGGTTTGTGTGTGTGTGGATTTTTTTTTCAATACTCGCAATATGATTTTTTTTACATTTAAGAAGTGAAAAAAAAAATTGAATCAGGAGTAACTTTCTTTTTTTTTTAATTAATAATAGATTCTTTTTTTTATTAAAAATATGTCCACAGGCACTTTCTTTCTTATCTGACACATAAAGTTTTTAATTCATTTCTAGATTTACAAAAAAGCAGTACAAAAATCTATTAGTTAAAGCTGATGTTAAGAAACATCAATGTTAATGCAAGAAAAGACAAAAAATGATTTTTTTTTCTCAACATAGTGGCCTCCAAAAATAAAGGATTTAAAAAATAAACAATGGTCTTATGGAATAATGTATGTCTAAAAAAAAAAGAGCTTTTATTACAAAAAAAATTTCATGAAAAGTTTCCTCTATGAGTAAGCAATGTCCGGAAGAAATCGCTGTAACAACTCAGTTGTCCGAAGAGAAGATGAACAAGTAGATGAAAAAAAAAAAAAAAAAGAAGGTACAAAAGAAATGGTTATCAAGGTTGAAGAATCGATAGACTGATGTTTCGGATATCGCGGTAGATATATATATATAAATAAGATCCACAGTTGTGGGTTGAAAACGAGTTTCCACGAGTACTAAATCACACCGATGAAGTGCGAAGATCGTGCGATTTCTTCTTGGCACATTTCTCTCTCGTCGTCTCTTTGCGGGATATTGCAGGATACCGCACTCGAGCTCCTTGCTCTCTCACTCTCTCTCTCTCTCTCTCTCTCTCTCTCTCTCTCTCTCTCTCTCTCTCTCTCTCTCTCTCTCTCTCTCTCTCTGAGTTCAGAACCATATGCGCTGCAAAAGGTGGTTGTAGTAGTAGTAGTAGTAACGGCAGTGCTGGTGATGGCGTCGTCGGTATTTCATTGAAAAATGCCAACCCCTCGCTACGCTCGTTGAACGCACACGAAGTTGGAAAGGTTGGGTTGAGTGAATGTAAGAACGGCGCACAGACGTCTGAGAAGGCTGAGGGCGCGACGTGAAACGAATGTCTGGATTAGAAGGGAGGTTACGGAGATTCCTACGATGCCTAGATTTTTTACAATTGCTTTTTTCTTTTTTTCTTTTTTAATACCTTGGAGACGAAGGGAATCTAACTGGATGGGCAAATGTGGACGATTATTGGCGAAGAAAGGAATCAGATGGAAAGTGTTGGATAAAATAGTGAGAAAAAAGAATTATAATACCGAGGGTAAAAAAATTCGACCTAAAACTCCTGGATTTCAGACACTGCTATTTTATCCTGAAGGAATTCGAAAAAAAAAAAATATTTTTTTTACATTTCAGTTGTATAAAAAAAGAGAGATTAAAATTGTATAAACTAGTAGTAGAAATTGTGGATAAAAGTTCAAATCAAACCCTCAAAAAAACCCCTCAAGGCTGTACAAAAAATTTCGCAGACTAAAAAGATTAAAAAAAATTTAAACAGTTATTTGTTTAAACTATTTTGTTGAGATGAAAGCAATGAGATAGAAATAATTGGATACAAGAGAGAAAAAAATGAGATGAAAAGAAAAATGATAATACTTAAGGGTAAAGTAATTTGACGGAGATCTCGTGAATTTCAGGTTTCAGGCTCTAGTGTTGTGTAGGAAAAATAGCCACACTCAGGAACGACAAACCCTCCACCGATCCCCTGCAGTTTCCACCAGAGGAGAATAATTTTTCCCACTTACTTAAAGTTACTGTCGAACTACGGACTAACCTCTCGTTTGTGACAATTTTATTGTTTTAGGGGAGTTGCCGGCTGCGGTGCAACACAACAGCGGAGTTTCCACTGCTGTGCTCAATCTATGGTTCATTCATCTTACGGCGAGCTACGGTTTCTTCAGATGACGTTTCTAAGGTATTTTATTGACGAAATTTAATTGAAGGCTTTTATTAATATTTATGGGGCCGTTCAACCTGGTTTCGACCTGGGTCTGACCCTTGACTCTTCCGTTTGGGTTCGCAATTTTTTATATGATTGACATCACTGCAAAGAGCACTAATTTAAAAAAAAATTGGTTACAAGTTTTTAATTGTCTACGATTTTTTAATTCTTTTATAATATGCTAAAAAATCTACACATTTTATGGTCAATTTTCTAATCTCACACAAAAAAATTATATATTCAGCAAGCATGTAATTTATTTTTTGTCGGCTGCTTAATTTAAATCTAACACAAAAAGGAATCGTAAAATATAACCGATTCTTTACAGTGACAAACCCCATTTTTTACTCACTAAATAAAACAATTTTTTACAAAGAGTAACACTATAATTTTTATAAATTATTTTTTTACTGCTTATGTGAAAGTAAAAAAAAAAGCATAAAATGTAAATCAGTTTCCCTGCGAGCCTGCAGTATAGCTTGCATCCAACACTTTTTTTCCTCTCGACGTTCATTCACCGTTTTTACGATCCTATACTCATTAATTCAACGGCAGTATTCATCGTGTAAGGTTTCCAAGGTAATTTATTACGAAACGATAATTTAAGCTTCTTATTCAACGAAACAGTAGTGCAAGTATGGCCAAAAGAATAATAAAAAAAAAAAAAAGTATCGATATTATCCATCCTTTGTATTTTTACATCACCTTAACGACCGTTTATACTCTGGTATGCTTGTCAAATTTCTTCTCCAATCTTTCTCCTTTTTGCCTCCTCATTCGCCCAACACACTACATAACCTTTGACTCGTTAATTTAACAGCAAACTCCAGATTCTTAAGATTACGTCTTCGTTTTTTTTTTTTTAAAGTAATTTATTACCCGTTGATTTAATCAACTTTTGTAATAAAAGAGTTTTAAAGATCGTCAAAAGAACGTAGCAAAAATGTAGTTAATATAAAAAAAAAAAACTATCCTTTCGTTTTTTGCTAAAAAATAACGTTAGACGACGCGTTTTAACTATACATATATACTTTATCCGTTGCAACGCTACTTTTCCGGGCTTCCGTCTTATTCCCCCCCTTTTTTTTTACAAAGCGCCTGTCTCGCTCGCTCTCTCGCTTGCGCTCTTCTCAGAGGCTCTCCCTAATCCGAGTTTCAGATGAGTTTTCCAACGATGCCTGGATAGTAGCACAGTCCAGGAATGGTCCACGGTGTGTGCGCTCATCGACTTATAAAAAGCTCGCGAGAAGTTTTCGGGTTAACGTAAAACCTTCGGCAGTTTACAAAAAAAAAAAAAAAAGAAACGAGATGGGGGGGAGGGGGTTGGCAAGGAAATAAGGGGGGGATGAGGCTCTCGGGATACCGGAAGCTAACTCTATCCCCGGTTGGTCCTCTTTTCCTTGAGCCCATTAACGAAACTCGATGCCTCGTATCGGCCATGTAATCCTCGAACTCCTCCATCTCTTGATCTTCTTTCCTCCTGCTTTGGCATGCCATAAAACCTCGTTCACGAAACGTCCATGACTTCATTTACGCTTTACCCTCTACGACTGACTGTCATGAATACATTTCCTCTGACCCATTAAAAGCGCAGTGAGCGTTAAGGAGATCGATTTTTTTTTTTAAAGCTTTAATTAATATTTGATTTGAAATATTGATAGGTGCTGGTGAGGTTTTTTCGTATGTTTTTTTAATTAACGATGTTGTGGAGGGCTTCACAGGGAGTGGTTACACGTCAATTGGTAGCGGAGAATATATTTTGCACGAAAAATATTCCGTAAAATATATCACGCACAAAAAATTCCAGTCTTTATTAAATGAAAATTTATTAAGAATATTTTCATGACTGTTTGATTGTGAATTATAATGCCTATTATATATTAAAATTCATCGTAAAAGAATAATTCATCTAAATTATTTCTAATTATTGTAGAAAGATTTTTAGTTTATCCCAAAAATGAATCATCATTTTTTTTATCGAATATGGTTTTTAAAATATATTTTTATTGAATCAATGCCCATTCCTGCCAAGTTGAAATTTTACTCGTGCTCAAATATTTCATAAAATATCCTGGCATAATTTGTGAAAATTGTAAAATAGGACGGAAACACTGATCGCATGTTCACTGCAATTAACTTACAACTAATTTTATTATATAAAAAATTCAGGTTTTAATTTTTTTTCTTTCTTTGTTTTCGTCACAAAATGATACCTCGCCGACTCAAAATCCATCGTTTTTAGTACGAATATCTTTTTCTTTTCAGTAACAATATTTTTTTTTTGTGTCCAAAAAGATTTTGATGAATACGCCCTTCAAAGTATATCACCGGACTGACCCATCTTACCCACCGATCCCCCATTTGATGTTCCCTTCAGTTCTTGTACCAAGCACTCTATCTTCATCCGCTATTTCGTACACAGAGTCCGGATGCTCGTACTCATATATATATATATATATATATATCTCATTGCGGTCCATTATTAAACGCTAACGAATGTTATCGTGTGTTGGATGAGACACAGTCGGTTCGTGTATCCCACCGGCCTTTATCTCGCGGCTGTTATATGTAATAACGAATCTCGTCGAGCGCGCACCACTGGCAAGATAATTTTGCGAGTGGGCTGCGGCATTGTCAGTGGGGGGAAATGGAAAGAGTGAGTGAAGCCCACACCGAACATATGACACAGGGGCTTTTCCCGGAAACTATAGTTTACACGCTGGTATGGAGAGCTCTGCGCTCGCATTTTCAGTATCGCGCGTGTGAGTGTGAGAGAGAGAGAGAGTGCGACGAGCTTTTAGGTATAACGCAGCTACCGGAGGCCCCGCTTTCATTATCAGCCATCATAGATCACTCCGGTGAGCTCGGTGACGTCATATCCGGTCATTCCTCATCGCAAATCACTAAGGCTCAGTGGCAAGGCCGCCCCAACAGAAACGCATCCACATGCGTTGCCCGTATAAGCCCTTACACCACTCTATGCATCGTTCCACTGAGTACTACACAGAACCAACGAAATTGAACTGGGCTGACAACCATCCACCATCGGCCACGGTTACGACAACGTGAAATACTCTATAGATCTTCTCCCTCGCAAACACGAAATGTCGACGACAGAAAAAAATATTCTATTATTCTTTTTGCTGAGCTTGATGCACATGAAAAAATAACCGAAAAACTGCGATATTCATGAGTTTTCGAATTTGTGGATTTTTACATTTTAACTTTAGGATTTATGCATTGTATTGTTTGCTTTTCTTTTAGGATTACCGTATTGTATTCTTAAATTCATTCTTTGATTTTCATTTTTTTATAGTTTGTTCTGAATTTTTATTTTCGACGTTACAGAGTTGTAAATCTTCTTTTTTTTTTAAATTAATATTTATTGGATAGTTGATAATATAATCATTATTTTGCATTTTTTATTAGCAGTTGTTAGTAAAAAATAATTTTTTAATCAATTGCACGTACAATTTTGTGAAGTAAATGAAAAAATAAAATGAATGCATTAAAAACAAATATATGTATAAATTATTTTTTAATGAGTTTTTTTTTCCCAAAAAAATTGATTTAAACCAGCTTTAAAAAAATCGACACAGATGTCTGCCCACTTTTGGTCAAGGGCCAAAAATCTTGATTCGAATACAGGATTTTTAAGAAAAGTATGAAATTCAAAAAATGTCACAAAATTAAAAGTGTTTCTTTCCGGGCATATAGAATAGTAATAAAAATGATGGAGCGAATTGGAAGGGGTTAAGGTGAACGCTTACTGAGTTGGCCAGGAATATCTCGTAATCATAAAAATAAAATATACTTTGCATAATAACGAGCAAAAAGTATCATTTGTGTCTACTAAATTTTCAAGAGAATTTTTCGATACATCCTGTGAAATGCGATTACGCGAGAGCATCGTCGGAATAATAAGCCAAAGCGATATAAATCTGGAGGCTCAATCGCGGTTAGTGCCGATAGAAGTCTGTTGGGTTGGATTATAGAAAATTCTTATTTTCACGAGAATCGTGAGCGCGTTATCCAACAGCGAGTGATTCACGACGTGGGAAATCAAGTGGAATGCCGTCGACGTTCGTCGCCTATAGTCGGAAAGCCGCCTTGGTCTTCTTCCCACGTCTTTTCTTTTTCCTCTCTCTCTCTCTCTCTTTTCCACTGACTTTTTTTCCACTTTCTCCGCACTCTTTCGACTCTTTTCCCACACTCCCCGGTTATCTCTTTCTCTTCAGGCATAAGTTATTCGCCAATTTGACCCGATCCTCCGCGACAACCGCACAGACGACAGTTTATGCTTCAATAAAATTCTCCAGACTCGCTTTCCACTTTTCCCATCAGTGTCACATAGAGAGATTTCGCCAAATAAAACTCCACGACTCGGGCCATTTCGCGTGTGACTCGTTTCTCAATAATTTTGCACACTTTGTTGGTGAATTTAGGCTTTTCGTGTATAGAGAAAAGAAAAATTTATTAAACTCTTTTCAGCAATTAAATCGCAAAATTGTTTGAAATTGCTACTCAATATTTTCCAAAATAAATAGTAACACATTTGTAATTTGACACATTTGAAAATTTGAAAAATCCGTTAATAAATAATTGAAATAAATAGAAACATAAAAGTAAAGTTACGAGTATAAAAGATAAAGAATTGTCGTATTCGCAAAATTTTCATGAATTTATGGAACTTTTTCGCATTTATATTCATCACATATATATGTAGAGAATATGTGTACCTCGTGTCAATTTTTCAGCTGAAATCGCGTGGAATCAACATCAGAGGCTGAGAAAAAAAAAGAAAAAAAAGAGTCGGAGAATTTTTCTGGCTCACGCTCATTTTCACGTTTAATTTATATTTGCACGACGAGCTTTGATCTGCGAGATGATTAGTGTTTTTTATTTTTTTTTTTTTTGTGTCAACTGAATATACTACCGGTGAATTACTACATATATTGTTAAAAAAAAGTACTGAGAGGATATTCGCTTTTACGGATGGCGGCAGATCGTAACATAAGTAGAATAAGCGTGGCTTTGGTCAGACACCCGCTGTACTGATGACTCGCGGTTTGGTATGCGTAAAGCCACACCAACCGCATCAACTCATTAACTTGGCTTCAATCCTCTTTTCCTCTGTATTATGAAATAGCGTTCATATTACGTGTAATACGCAACGGGAAACCTCTACAGTTTTAACCTACGCTTAATTAATTAACCATATATATATATATATATATATATATATATATATATATATATATATATATATATATATATATATATATTACACGGTACATTAGCCTTTCCATGTATAATAATAAATATTAATATTTTTTGAACTCGCTAAACGACAAACACAAATTATTGCATTTCTCTTTTCGACTGCAAGTGTCTGTTTTATTTTATTAAAATGCAACTTTGCGATTTTTTAAGTCGCTAATTACGAAATTGAGCTCAAAATTTATACATTCAAAACGGTGGATCAAATGTGGTAGTCTAAAGTGCAAAAACTGACTTGCGACAAAAAATGATAAAATAATTTTTTGTCACTTGACTCCCCCATATTGAATCCGCGATTTTCATTTTCTAAACTCCAAGAGTTCACATTCATAATCACAAGAATCCAATCTACTAATATTTTTCGTTACTCAACATTTTCGATAAAATTGTTTTAAAAAAATCCAAAACTTCGCTTTTTTTTTACATCAAAAAGCCATCTCAAACCTCGGTAGCAATTCAATGTAAAAAAAAAAAGGGCCTCTCATGACTCGAGTATTAAATGTCGAGTGAGAAACACACCATTTGGACCTTTCTTTCCAACGCCTCTCTCCTCTTTCGTGACATTTTCTTTTATTTCAAATCTATGACACGTGAGACGAGAAAAGAAAATTAAAAAAAAAAAAACATTCACCATACACATGTACACGGTGAAGCATTTCTTTACCTTTATCCTCGTGTTTTGCAGCATCATTTTATTTTATTTCGTCAAACTGCCGGTCTCGACGCGGGTTTCCCAAGAGTTTAGTTTTCACGGGTTGAATGAATGGCTCCTCGACGAAACTCTTCGGGAGTTATCCAAGCCCTCTAGTGTCGGATATATAAAAGGAAATGGTTCTATGCCGAGCAAAGTGAAAGTGGATAGGCGAACCTATACTGAAAGCTCGTCGTTGACGAAATGCTCTGTCACAAGATTTACAGAAACACTGTGGATATACAACACATACGTAAACACACACCGAGCGTACGTTGCAACGGACCCAAATGAAACCCTTCTCGGATCTACGTCAAAGCCCCGAGGACTTTTTATCCTGGAGTATAATTTTCTAAGCATCTTAACGGAGCATCATTTTGGCAGGTGTACTTTGTGAAGAGGGTAAAATGTATTAAATCGATTGTAATCAAAGGAGATATAATCAGACATAAATTTATCATGTGTGTATTACAGATGTTCAATGTATAGATATAGGTTCGAACTTGATACATATTATATATATGCGTAAATATCTCGAGGCTATTCGGCTATATGTTTTGGCTTCGGGTTGAACGTAACTTTTTTCTTATGAATAATAAGTTGTTTGTATAGGATAGAAAGATTAATAACGGGGAAACAGAGTTGGATCCATCGCAATATTTTCGAACTCGGTGTATTTAGTCATTTATATCGTAAATAATGTCCATTTTTTTTTGCAATGTTCTGTCGAATTAGGAAGAAAATATAAAATTGTATAAAAAAGAGAAAAAAATCATTAAGAATTATAACATAAAATTAAATGTTACAGAGAAAGTAATGATCTCTTATTTTTGTTTCAATAGTATTTTTTCAATCATTTTTTTTTCGTTTTTGATAAAATAAATAAAATAAATAAAATAAATAAAATAAATAAAATAAATAAAATAAATAAAATAAATAAAATAAATAAAATAAATAAAATAAATAAAATAAATAAAATAAATAAAATAAATAAAATAAATAAAATAAATAAAATAAATAAAATAAATAAAATAAATAAAATAAATAAAATAAATAAAATAAATAAAATAAATAAAATAAATAAAATAAATAAAATAAATAAAATAAATAAAATAAATAAAATAAATAAAATAAATAAAATAAATAAAATAAATAAAATAAATAAAATAAATAAAATAAATAAAATAAATAAAATAAATAAAATAAATAAAATAAATAAAATAAATAAAATAAATAAAATAAATAAAATAAATAAAATAAATAAAATAAATAAAATAAATAAAATAAATAAAATACATAAAATAAATAAAATAGTGCGACAGAACAAAAAAAAATGTTGTACATTTTTCAGTTACACGAGAGTGTGCGTAATTGTGTTAACATACAGCCTATCGATCAATTAGTCAAACACGGTAGGAACGAGATACCGTGTATTACGTACAACGCCAGTAGCTTTGCCAACCGTATAATTAAGCCTTCGTTTAGTATATAGTTTTTTTTTAACTCTGATACGGCGCAGTTATCGCAGCTCCGCAGTATCGCCGCTGGCAAGAGTAGAACAGTGCCGAATATCAGTACAGAATATCACTCTCAGTTCGTTCGATGAAAAATTTGGTTATTTGAGCGTGCGTAACACGGAATAGGTATTCACGATACAGCGATATACAATTACGTAAACACACTATAATCAAGTTAGGAAAACCAAGTTTTCGTAAAAAAAAAAAAGAATCGAGACATTCATGTCAGGAAAATCTCAGAATGGTCCAAAATGGTCGAGAAAAGTGATCAGGAAGAAAAAAAAGGATTGAAATATTTTTCTTGTTGATTTTTTTTTCGAATCGAATTTGCAATGGTGATACAAAAATTTTTTTGTTTCTAAAAAAAAAAAATCTCAACTGATCTTAAACCATTTAAAAAAAAAGAAATGTAAACTAAACTAAAATCAGTAATTTACCGGTAATTTTACCTTACAATCCCTCAATCGATAGTCTGGTTTAAAATTCGCAATTCCTTCAATCTCGATTCCGATAATTCACTTGATCGAAGAATATAAAGAGAAATTTTTTTCTCGGTGAACGGTCGAAAAAAAAAGAAAAAAAAAAAAAAAAAAAAACAGGGTAAAGGAAAAATCGTCGGCGATATACGAGTGGAAAGAGTCAATTCGTTATTCTCAACGAGCTATACACCGCTTCTCTCTCCGCGATTTAATAAATCAATAAATGCCCGGTACGTTTGATTAAATTCGCCAATTTCCATCGACTCCTCTATACACATCACGCACTATATATACAGGCCCACGAAATTCATGCCTATACAAACACATTTTTGTGCTCTTGTATTTCTATGTATATGCGAAGTTATTAATGTGTGGCAACGTAGAAAAGCGTCAAGCCGAGCATTGAAAGCCACCGACCACCAACATCGCTTTCACCCTCTCGAAACACCCACGAGAGAACGCGGTGGTCGCGATTTACCGACGCGCGATTTCAATTACCAGACGCGAGCGCGAGCGCCGAATTTTCAAGCTATAGCTCGTCGTGAGAATTTTCATCGACCAACCGTGAAAGTTCCACAGTTGCATCTCCCAAACATCGAGATATATTCTGACCATTGACGAAGAGTCGATATATGAGAGAGAGAGAGAGAGAGAGAGAGAGAGAGAGAGAGTTTGAGTTTGAGTTTGAGTTTATTGTACATAGGACCGGAGGTCCTCTAGACACATCACCTTCTTCACAAAACCATAAACAATAAAAGACGCTATACAATAAAATATATTATATAATAACGCAATCGGAAAAATAAAAATAAAAATAAAATAGAATAGTTTCCGCAGCGCAAGAATAACAGCTAAATACTAACTATAAATAATACGAAGATACTAGACTATAAACAGTTTAGATTACGCAGCTAATCTTACAGCTCTCCCTTAAGTAGCAAGCCCATAACCAGCTCTTGAAAGACCGCCTTACTAAGGGACAGCGCGTTATGCGGCAGCGAATTAAATAATTCCGCACCGACATTCCCAAAGGTAAGCCTCTTCGCTTCGGTCCTAAACATACCTAAGTGCAGGATCCGATGCCGATCTCTCAATCTGTCTAAGATCCCTGGTGCCTCAAAATGAAAATTGACACTGAGATACGAGGGTTGTCCAGTAGTGAGCACGTCGTACACCATGCTAAGAATAAAATATTTCCGTCTAGCACCTACTTTTAACCACCTAAGTTTTTCAAAAAATGGTGTTATGTGTTCGAACCTACTTACATCAAAAATGAAACGCACGCACGAATTTAACGCAACCTGAATCATATTCTGATGCTCATCCGTTATGCTACTAAAAACCGCACAACAGTAATCAATGACTGGAAAAATAATTGCACGCACAAGTCTTATTCTGAGTGGAACCGGTAAAATGTTTCTGCATACCTTAAGCTGATATAACCTCGAATTAATCGCCTTTGCCGTAGCTAACGCATGCAGTCTCCAGCTCAAATCATCAGCAATCGTTACCCCTAATAGTTTCAGATCATTGACATACCGAACTGCCGTGTCTCCATTGTAAATGTTCGGCAGCGTATTTAATGCTCGTACATACGCAGAACTTCCAAAAAAAATCGCGTTAGTTTTATCGGCATTCAGGAGTAATCCGTTCAACGAGGCCCAAATTCGAATCAAGATTATCTCTTTGTTGAGCAGCAATACGGCTTGATCAGTATTCTTGAAAGGACAACGCGTAAAAATCTGAAGGTCGTCTGCATAATAATTATATTCACAATTACTGAGAGCATACCGAAAATCTGAGAGATATAGGACAAATAGGAGCGGACCGAGTACTGAACCTTGTGGCACCCCGGAATTCATAGAAACCCACCGAGAGATTTCCCCATGGCGAGCACCTAACACGGCCTGTGAACGGTCTACCAAATATGACTTAACCCACATGACAACTGATTCCGATAAATGCAGATCCCGAAGCTTTTTCAGGAGAATTTCGTGTCGAACACGATCGAATGCTTTTGAGAAGTCAAAGGACACCATTGCCGTCAATTCTCTTTTGTCAATACCCTCGCGGATGTAGTCGACCACGCGCAAAAGCGCAGTCTGGGTGCTATACCCAGGCCTATATGCGGACTGAAACATATCAAAACGACCTGTCGACTCTAAAAATTCCTTAATTTGATCGGCTACTAACCGTTCAAGAATTTTCGAGAGAGCGCATAATAGTGAGATCGGTCGATAGTCAGAGGGACCGTTTGGCGATTTTACTTTCGGAATGGGACGAACCAAGGCCCAAGAGAGAGAGAGAGGGAGGGAGGATGCGAAACGACAGTGTCGCCATCTATATATGTACTGTTAAATTGGTACAGCCAAGCATTGAAACACCCTTTGCAAGATCCAGCGGTATTGATAATTTTTCCATTTTCCTCTAATCCGATTGAATACCTTTTATTTGCTCATTTTGAACGTCAGCTATTTTTTTTTTTTTTTTTCAAGATTCTTAATATATACTCAATGTACTTCACCAGATATTATATATGCTGTTGTATTTTTCAATTGCCAGAGGATCTTTTAGTGCTGATGCTGCTGCTGGTTTTATTGTCACATAAAAAACGCGCTGGAGGAATATAATATAAAGCATTGTCAGTAGAGACACTTTTTTTTTTTTCAAACCTCTTGAAAGTTTTTTTATAATCGGCCAGATTCTTCTGACACTTTACGTGATATTACATTTTGTGGCTTTTTTGTTGTTGGTATTTCAATTTTTTTATTTATAAAAAAATACATTTTTTTGTTTAAGTTCATGTATGTCGAAAACGTATGGGTCATATTAAAAAATGTCTAGGCACAAAATGTTGGATTTTCATGTCAAGATTTTATGTTATTTAGTAATAAAAAAATTATCGAGTCGAAGAATTTTTTTATATTTTAGATTTATATTATTAGAGAATTTTCGCAGATTTTTCTTAATATATGTTCAGATCTTGCTTAAATAATCTCAAATTAGGGCTTTTTATTAATGTTTATTTAACGTTCATTATGAAGTAAAGCATATATAAATTAGAAAAATCTAAATTTTTTTTAAAATCATGTGTTGCATACAAAAATTTTTTAGACATGATACCCATCGTAAAATTACTATTGTTTCTAATGTTTGCCCCATTTTTTTTGTAGAAAGAAGGCCAAAAAAAATAGAAAGAATTGCCGGCGTACTACAGCTCGGTTGCCAAAAATTTGTATTTTCCAAAAAAGATTTTTACAGAATTTTTTCAGATTTTAAAAATATGTCGTTCGATAATTTGTTTTCATAAATGGTACATTATTAAAAATGTCTACAAAAAAATTAAATTTGTACCTTTTAGAATTACGTGAATCTTACAAAAAATTGCGAAACCAATCGGAAGGGTCAGACTCAGCTCGAAACCAGGTAGAATGTCCGAATTGAACAAAATTATTGAACAAACTTTTTTTTGTCATTGTCATGTCATTCGTTGGTTGATTTTGTGTACCGAGAATCTTGACCTCAAGTACATTTTTGAGATATATCGACGTCGTCTTCACGTATGTGCAACACGAAAAAAAAAAAAAAAACTTGGTACTCCCTACAGACTCGCCTGGGGGGCGAAACTCTTTTCGTATCGAAACTCTTTCCCTGCTGCACACGTTTCCCACACTGATGTCTCGAGATTCGCATCGAAACATAGGTACAGCTTTCATATATCTATCTTCCATCGCTCCTAGATAGGCGAAACCAGTACTGTATATATAAATACTGCAGGAGTCGTTCAGAGTCGAGGTTCTAGCTGAACAAACTTGGCCCCCCCCCCCACCAGCTTTATTCGCCTCTGAAGACTGAAGTACGTTTACTAAAGTATAGAGGCACTCCCTTCCGCCCTTTCGCCCCCTTTTCCCCGTATATACTCTCTCCACTCTTGTGCAAAGTGCACTCGAATAAGTTGCACTCGAGCCTATGTGTGTATATATATATATATTTTATAGCTATACTTATATAGTTCGGATTTAGTGAGCTACAGCCATTGGTGAATCGGAGTGAAAGTTTTCATCTGAAAAATCGAGAGGTGGTTGTAAGCTCTTTCCTTCAAGAACTATTTTTTTCTTTTTTTTTTTGCTACGTTTACATTGCTTCACGCTTTTTTCGCGCTTTTTTCACAATCATAGAATATTCATCCAGTAATAAAACAGCATTATTCACTTGTTATACAAGTACAGAGTAAAAAAAAAAAAAATTGTGTAGTTTCGGAGTGCTAGTTTTCGGAGCTACACGTTGCGTTAAATAGACAGGTTTTTTTTTTCGTTGGTATTTCACGGTTTTTTTGTTTTATTCTTGAAGGTTAATAGGAATATTCTGTAAATGTAGAAAAATCGCAAATATGTTTTTGTAAAATTAGAAGTTGAAAAATGTGTCTTCTTAAGGAAAATAATTATCTTAAATCAGAAGTAAAGTAATTTTCTTTTTTTTTTTTCGAATGACAGAAAATATATAACTGACATAAAATATTTCGTAAAATAAAAATACAAATGAAATTATTTGTGTACTTTATTTATAACAAAACGAATTTTTATTCTAATTTCTTAAAACAGAATATAATAAGCTTTAAGATATTGATGGTTGTAAATGAATTCTTAAAAAAAAAAAAAATTTATCTGGGCCCTTCTCAATTAACTTCAAAATGAAAATAAAATAATTATGTTATTTCTCAGACAATAATTGTTTTATTATATATACATATTACAATGCAAAATGTATATTTTGAAAATAATGACATTGATTTTTCGTCTGCATTTAATGGTACAGAGTCGAGAAAATAGTAAACGTGAAATTGTTTGATGCTGTTGTGGAATGAAACAGCATATATGTAAATACGTAGAATACCTGCTCGTTGTACTCTCGAAAAGCGCTCGGGACTTTCTCTCCAAATATTTATTCACCGTTTTTCGATCTACCTCCTGTGCTCAATTCCAAGTACCGAAAGTGCACCAGGTAGAATAATATTGATAGCTGTTGGATACAATTGCTTTTTTTTTTGCCGTGAGTTTTTTTCACCAGTAAATAAAGGACTGTATTTTACATATCTGCTGCAATTACAATCCCACTGTAATTCGTATGCTCGAGCATACATTTTTTTAAATCCATCTACGTAGAATATTTTTTTCAAAAGCCCGCAATAATTATCCTCGAAAGAAAAAAATTTTATAAGACATAAAAATATAATTATATGAATAAAACGTTTTTTTTCGAATCTTTTGAGGACACATTTTTGGATTTAAATTCGAATTCTAAGCTTCCTGTATGAAGAATCAAAAGAAGGAAATCTGCTCCTATGTTACACCATCGTATAATTATTTTTATTTCGAATGATTGACAATTACTTGAGAAATACGAAAATTCTTTTGTTTCAGTTGCTGGAGAATCAACGACTCAACATTTGGATCATTTCAACGTTATCGTGGCTCTGGTCAATCTGACCGATGGATGAACCTACACGATTAACATCAACGTTACAGAATTTCGCATCAAGTTGACGAAATTTCATGTCGCCAATGTAAACAGCTCTGAAGAAAAAAAAAAAAAAAAAAGACTCCAAAGAAAGAGTGAACAAAGTTTGTAGTGGAAGTATAAGATTTTTTTGTTTCTCTATGGCATCGAATTCAGATAGCACAGTTAGCTATATCGAGGACCACATTACATGAACAGAACAAAACGAATTCCAAAAAAGAAAATAAAAAAAAAGAAAACGTTCGCTGGAAAAATCAACCATTGAAAAAACGACTAATTCATCCATCAATCGTTAGAAAAATCAGCTGTGAACTAATTTTACCATCGGCCGAAAGCTCCATCAACTCGATTTTCCTGCAAACCAATACAACAGAAAAATCGGAGGCTGCTTTTCTTTTCTTTTCAGCCGAAATAAAAATCTGTCGGTTTTGTTTGTCCGCAAATAAGAAACGGATAATTGAACGGTTTGGATAAGAAGATTCAGCGACATGAGCTCGACAAATTTGTTACCAATATGCGCTAAAGAAAAATTGTCCCAAGCGTATACCTGGAAAATTACTTGGAGAAATATTTACAGATAGAAGATGGATTTCTTGTAAACTCGTGAATTCGAAGATTCTGCGCTGAATCATCCCAAGTTGTGGATAGACTCAGTAATTTACTATCCGTCGCCCAATATGCGTATTGACACAAACAATAAATCAGAAATACAACGTCATTGTGTTGTATATATGCGCGGAATGAAAGTGTCGAGATATTGCACGTCTACGTCGTTCAGATCACCGACGATTTATCGTTTTCTCATATTGGAAACATTGTTCAATGGAACATACGATAGAATGTGAATACGTGACGTGTTATGACCTCCGTAGGTGATGTCTCTTTTTTTTTAGACTTTACAATACAAAGCTAGACATAATTGTAACATCATAAAGGCAACTTTTAAAGCGTTTGAGGTTGCAAAAATTATGGCTCGTTATCATTTTATTGTACATCAACATTTCAATGACTATCACGCAATTGATTATTAAACATTTATTTAAGACCAATGAATGCATAAAACATAGTGAAAAAAAGGTAAATATTTTGTTGCTATCGAAAAATTTTATTTCAAACTAACGGCAGCTTTTAATTTTAAATTTTATTTAACTTATGAGAAATTAAATTATTAAATAGTATTCGTGGCTTATAAAATATATTTTTTTAATGCTTTTGATTGTTTGTGATTATTTTTCGTTCACATAATAAAATCTCCAAGTACGAACATAAAATTTTGACCATTATTAACTAATAGAAAATGCCAAAAATTGTACATTAAAAAATTGAAACGTGGTTCTTTAAAGTATAAAACAAATATTCTTGCCTAAAATCTGTGAGGCTGCTGTTAATCAAAATACTTAAAAATTATTTTTCATTGCATACATTTATTTATTAACAACCGAATTTCTTTTGAAAATCAATTATTATTTATAACTGTGTAATATACATTTTTAGACCCTTTGGCGATAAAAACTAAAGAAAAAAAAATGGCAGCAATAATACAAGTCATGAATAATGATGCTCAATGACATAAAAAAAATGTAATTTTCGATTGCTATGAAAATGTTTGTCGTTGAAAAGAATTTGCCATCTATGGAGGTTTTTGAATTTGCAATTCAATGCGTGTATTTCTAAACCATAAAAGCCAGACAATACGTACTTGTCATTGCTGGTGCTTGATAAACGTGCTCACGATTTGTGTTTCGATGCCATCAAGTGGATCACGACCTAATTAGTACAGCGTGCGTTCAGATCTGATTCAGGATTCTGTGCTCTTGGATGCCGCAAGATCGACCAATGCTGTGGCTCTGCTCACCACAACTTGGAGATATAATATAGTATATATGGGGCATTCCACCTGGATTTCGACTTGGCTCTGACCGTTGACCCTTCCGATTGGGTTCGCAATTGCTCTAAATGATTTATGTAACGCTAAAAAGCAGTAATTGAAAAAAAATGTGCACGTTTCAAATTATCTACGATTTTTGAAACAAATTATCGAACGACACATTTTTAAAAATCTGAAAAAATTCCGAATTTTTTTTTTTTTTAAATAAACATTTTTTGTGGCCGGTCGGCGATTTCTTCTATTTTTTCTTTATTAAAAATTAGAAAAAAATATTAACTATGATGTGGGCAGAAGATAGAAAATTGTTACATGCAACACATGATTTTTAGAATTTTTTTTATTTGGAATTTTAAAACATTAAATAATCATGAATAAAAAGGCCTAATTTGCGATTATTTGAGCAAAATCTCAAAAATGATGTGTTGCATTCAAAAATTTTCTAGTTTTTGCCCATCATAAAGTTACTATGTTTTTTTTAATATACAATTTTTTTGTTGTTGAAGAAGACCAAAAAAATTCATGGAATCGCCGGTCCACTGCGTCTCGGTTATTAAAAAAATTTATTTTCGTAAAAAGGTTTCTCAGAATTTTCTGCAGATTTTAATTTTTAAATAAATCATAGAAAATGAAAAATGTGTAAATTTTTTCTTAACCACTGCTTTTTAGAGTTACGTGAATTATATAAAAAATTGCGGACCCTATCGAAAGGGTCCAAGGTCAGACCCAGATCGAGGCCATGTGGAATGCCCCATATAATAATCTGAAAAGGTAGAAACACGTGTTTACTACCGGTAATTGCTGTGCGATTGATTGATATATCGCCGTTAACGATACCACAACTTTCGTCCGAATTTCACCGCTAGCGGCGCAGCAGAGACGATTGACAATTTCACCACATCGACAAACTAATTTAATTAATAATAAACAGAACCAAATGAAAAAAAAACGTAAAGTGGAAAAAGCAAATATATAAATTATTTATCATTTATAAAAATATCAATATAAATTATTTTACTTTGGATAGTTCGGTAAGGAGAATTTTAATTCAAATTCCACAGGATCTTATAATTTCATAATTAACATAAAATTTCGTTTTTTTTTCTTTTGAGAGATACTCCCTTATTTTTTTATATACATAAGATCTTCGTTTTTTATTTTCGTGATTCCAATTTGCGAGTATTTTTTTTTAAGCAGTTCTTATAAAATTGTTCTACGGACAAATATCCAAAATTTTTAGTGACTGTGCCCTTAATTTAAAAAAAACAAGGTCTTAATTCGACATGCAATAATTTCCAATTTAGAATAAAAGTATCAGAAGTTTAATTTCCATGATATTGATTGAACGTGTTAATCCGCGAGAAGGCTCATAAATAGCCATTTTATCAATGAGAACGGATGTAACGATGTTATTGGCACCTATTAAACTGTCGAAATCCAGCAGCGAGAATTGCTGAGAAAATAATGCTGTCACGGTTTGCATATATCGTAGAAACTGCGGAATCGGAATCAGCCCAAGAAAATACATTTGACCCGCTTCTTGAGATATTTTTTCTTGAGTTGATACCAATTAAAAAAAAATACATTAAAATAATTATTGAAATGATGGTCCTACAAAAAAATATTTTATACAAAAGTTTAATAGTTTTGAGTGGGTCAAAAGATCAGTATCATTATCTTAAATGGGAACCCATCATTTTCGCTCATCAGAATTGTAGTCGAAACACATCTTTTGTACAAAACCATTTTTTTCCCCAAACTTTATGTAAAAAATTATTTTAAGGTATTTAAAAAAATAGGACACCCTGTATTTATATATACATATATATCCGTCGACGAGAGTGACACGATTACGTAGGGCACGGTCGCACAGGTGCCAATAACATTGGCACAGGTATTACCTATATACGTATATAGACAGTGCATGGCAGCCATATATCGGTACATCGGCGCAACTGTGGAAAATACCTCTCGCCGTTCAATGAATCCCCTGAAGTATTTATCGGATATCGACGCTCACGCGAGCGCGTCTGCCTGCCCAGATTAAACGGAAACTTGCAAGCTCTCGATTAATGAATGAGAATTTTTCAAAAGATGAAAAAGACAAAAAAAAATAGAAAAATGCCATATTTTCTCTATCAATGGAAGCCTTCACTCAATACCGTTATTAGTTTCTGAGGATTTTTTAATACTTTTTCATTTATTCTCTTTTTTTATTTTACCACGAAACGAATTCAATCGGAAATGACAAAAATTAAATGAAGTTTCAAAATAAAGCGACTTTGAAAATTGTAAGGAAAGAAAAACTTGTCATAGGCGCGGATATTATAATGTATATTTGAGGTACTCCTGGTTAACTCAGTAAGCGTTCAAGCCCTTCTGATTCTGACCCAGAGTGGGCAGACATATTTTATGTTTACATTTATACATCATTTTATTGCAATTAACGAAACGAAATTTAAGAAAATAATCCTTATTTCCTCCATCAATAAAAGAGCCTTTTTTACTTTCCGACAATTTTCTAGCATCGTTACGCTTTCTTTAATTTTACTAGAAAGCGAATTCAATGGAAAACGTCAAAAGAAAACTCAAGTTATGTGAAGGTGAATATTAAAAAAAAATTGTGATGGAGCAAAAACGTATCATGGGCGCGGATATTATAATACATATGTATATATAATATTATATATATATATATAATAATGATTAAGGTATACACATTGAGAAATGTTTTATCTATAAATACACTATACGATCGTTCGTGATAAGATATATTTTTATATGTAAATATGATGATGGCGTTCCTTCTTGTTATCTTGATAATATTTAATGTACGATACTGTAATCCCGAACTAAACATAGTTTAATTAATTTTTAAGTGATAACGAATATCGAGTTAATGAATAATCGGGGAATTATAGTGTCGAATGGAAGGCTGCGTAATGAATTAATGTTTAATTATAACATCTGTTTCACGTATGAAAATCGTGCTTCTTGCAATCGATCACAGAACTGGACTAAAAAATTTGGTTAACATTTTTTTTTATTCATTTATTGCCAGGATAAATTATTTCAGAAATTATAAATGTACGTAAATATTAAGTTGATATTTTGGAAGGCAACAATCTTAAAATTTGACTTCTTGGAAATTAAACAAAAAAGCGTATTTTTTAAATTGTTAAAAAATCGTATAAAAATTCTGATAATGTAAAAAGATGTTGAGGACTAAAAATCAAATATTGCAGCCGATTCTTTTTTTTTTATTTTAAATATCCAATAAATTAAATTCACTTTAGCCATAAATTGATGTTCTAAAAATTTTTTTTATATTCGGTACCAAAAATTCTAAGTCAGAAAAAAGAATTCTCACTAGAAAAATTGTAATTTTAAATCAATGTCTTAATAAAATGTTGTCGACCTGACAATAAGGTCAGTTGTAAAAAAAAATGTGCGTATTGTTTCGTCTTTCAAGAAAGTCGACTTTTATTTTTAGCTGTCAAATTGAAAAATTCGTTAAAGCCATTTTAAAAAAATCGTTAGTGTAACTTTTTTTGCTCCGAAATTGGAACGGAGCAAAAAAAATGAGAATCATGAAAAGCCATTTAAAAATGATTTTCTTTATGTTCCCGTAATATTTTCAAAACATTTCAATGCTACCTGATATATATTATCGAAATTTTGCGAAATATTGTTTGAATTTCAAAGAACTTTACGGTGAAAAAAGTTCATTGTGAGACAAATTGGTCATGTTTAAATGACATAGGAAATCAAGAGATGGGGAATGGACGTTTATCGGGGAACTCGGAGTGTACATTCGCATTGTCGGTATTCGTCGGACGGGGTCAGCGAATGTTCGACAGCGTGAAGAACGACGTGGACAAAGAAATTCCAGATATTCGGTAATTTACGAGAGACCAACAGCGAAATCGAACGAATGAACGAGAGCCGGTCAGTGCAGCTGAATTCTTTTTCCTTTTTTTTTTTTCTTTTTTTTTTCTTTTTTTTATTCCTCATCGATGCTGCTGCTGGTCTCTCTGCGGGAAAATTCCGCGCCCGCGCTTTCACGCGTCTCTCTAGCGAGCCAACGAAGCCGGTTCAGAAGGACGCGCATTATATATATGTATATATTGCGCATCCTATCCAGGCGTCCCTTTGGGGTATCGACACCGGAAACTCCCAGGAGTTTTGCGCTGGTCAGTTACCTCGACCTCGACGCGTATGTCCTCAGCTTTTCGCTCTCTTGTTCCAATTTTGACTTCCGCAAAATGCCAATTGAACTTCCTCGAAACATATGTTTATGGACTTTTTAAAATTTATCTTTCGACCTGCGATTCATTGAAAGTACTCTGTATGTTTTTCTGGCTCGTGACTTTTGCTTTTGGCTTGAAGAATGAGAAACTACTGTTAAAAATTCGATGATGAAAATTAATCATATATGGACAGTGTTCATGACGTTCAATGGCCGGTGTTTAACAGCTGTTTAAAATTTCCATTATAACCCCAAAAACTTTGGATCCATTTTACTTGAAAGTGGGTTAATGAAATTGACTGAAATTTATGGATTTTGTTCGTGCCACAATTCTCCATTGACCGCTAATAATTTATTGAGTTTCATCCACTTATCTCGGACATAAATGGGTTTAAAGTTTTGAGGTGGGAGACGAATAATTTGAATCCACTCAATTGTGTGAGTTTAAAAGTTTTACCTGTGTAAATACAATAAAATGCTTGTAAATTTCCTGCAGAAACTTATAAATCAAATAATATAATTTGTCATTGAGCTTTACCATGGATTATTTATTTTTGAAATTAATTGTTATGTAATATTCGTTATGTCTCAAGATATTTTTAAAGATACAAACCTAAAATTATTAAAATATATAAAAATATTCTTTTATTTTATCAAAAATGGGCATTTTAACAGAATAATTTTGTAATATTTCTAAAATAATTAAACAAACAAAAATTTATTAATAATGACATATAACAGTATTTTAATTCTTATTGAATTATTAAAAACATTTATGCGATAATATTTAGCAATATTCTGTCCTATGTAAGTTTTTGCAAATTTTTTTTTCTTTTTTTCTGTTTCTGTGTCAGAACTTTTCAATAGCATTTACTCTGAATCTCCGGTCGAATGAGCTGCACAGTGAAAGCAAAAAAAATATTGTTTAAATGCATTTGACAAGTGAGTAGAAAAACAAAAAGATTTCCCATCGGTATAGCGCAATTTGCGATATAAAACTTAAATTATGTGAACGCGAGAGTTGAAAGACAGGATGTAATACACGTTGATGAAAGTAACGAGAGAGGCGAACAATAATTGGCTATGTCGGTCCTGACGCGCCACGTCGGAAGCAAAAGAATGAAGAATTTATCAGATTCCCGGACGGAGAAAGCAATCCGCGAATGAAATAAACTCGAACAATGTACCCGACGGAAACGGCGAGTCGATAAAACAAAACAAAAAAACTCTCGCTTTTGTCGTTGCAACGAGTACCGTAAACCGTTATATTTTGAGCTTCGCTGCCTCCCAACGATACTGCGACACTATATGGGGCATTCCACCTGGTTTAGGACTGTGTCTGACCCTTCACTCGTCCTATTGGATTTTTTTTTTTTATATGTTCGACATAACTCTAAAAAGCATTAGTTAAAAAAAAAAATTTACAAAATTTTATTTATCCACAATTATTTAAAACAAATTATCGAACGACACGTTTTAAAAATCTGATAAAAAATTCTGAAAAACTTTTTTTGGAAAATAAAATTTTTCGGCAATCCGAAAAATTTTATTTCCGGCTATTCCATCTATTTTTTTTTTTTGCCTTTTTTCAACAACAAAAAATGAGAAAAAAAATAGTGATTTTACGTCGAAAAAAGACCAAAAAAATGAGAAGATATCACCAGCTCACTTCGAATCGGTTACCAACATTTTTTATTTTCCAAAAAAGGTTTGTCAAAATTTTTCCAGATTTTTAAAATATATCGTTTGATTAATTTTCTTGAAAAAAAAAATTAAATAAAAAGTTCAGTACTTTTTAGAGTTATGTCAATCATATCATATATATTTTTTTTTACCTTGCACATTTATGTAACTCGTTCTCTTGAGCGAAAAAAAAAAATCGAATCCAATTTTTTGAAGGACCAGTTCTGCGATCGAAGAAATATAAAAAAAAAAAAAAGCGAAAAACTAAATTTTCACGATTTTCACGAAATTATGTAATTTCAATACCGACAGTGATTTTCACACATCACTCGAATTATCCGCAATTACGTACTAATTGTATGGTTGTTTATATGTAAATCATACTATGAATATTGTAAGCGATAAAAAAAAAAATTATTATAAATATACCATAAAGAGATAAGGAAATGAGATGGGTGCTCGTATTTCTAGTGTGAAATATACGATCGGTAAAATTGTACGAAGCGAGAGGATATATATATATATGATCATTATTTGTCATCGTCATCGATGCAACGTTCGTTCACGCGATTTTGTCACGCGAAGGCGAACAATCGTTCAAATGTAATTGTCAGCGAATGCACGGCGAGAATGTATTTATGAGCACGATTGAATCGTGCGATTCGATAAATAAATGGATAAAACATGTATGTGTATATATATATATATTTTTTTTTATCGTTGACTTAGATTCTTTTTTGCATATCTCGTGCGACTGATGCACGCTAGAATTACAAGTAGTGAACACTAAATTATAATCGCTCTTTTTATCCGAAGTTGCGGTTAAACATGATGATTTTCAGGTAAGTTGGATTTTAAATCATTAAACATAAAATTGTTCTACGACGTAATGTCTGCAATATGTCGTATTTTATAAAGTAAAAATTAAATTTCAATTATAGTATTTTCAATACTAATTAAATCAATGCTAAATTTAAATTTGTGAAATTTTAACGGAAACTTCATGTCAATAAAAAAAAAATAGAGTTACTCTGACATCATTTTTTTTGTGAATTTCTAGCTTTACTGAGAAAAAAAAAACAATTATTCGTTTTCAAGTTTTTAAAATTTAAATCTCGCAAAATAATTTCAGTCATTTTGAGAACAACAAAGTTTGTAACGTAAACCAGAAGTTGACAAGAATGTGAATTTTTATTTTCGAAAACTCACACAAAATATTTTCTACAATTTAAATACAAGAAACTGTTAAAAGAAAATCGTGTTAAATTACAGCAGAAAGTTTCTGTAGAAAAATTCGTGTTATTTTAACACGATTTCATTCGTTAGTCTCCAAAATTGATATTATAAATTTTTTGAAAAAATTACATAAAATATTTTGTAATATTTCAGCACAATTAAACATTAAAATATTATTCAATAAATTATCTAGATTGTTACTATAATTCAGATTAATTTTTCACTGAGATTTGTGATGATGAAAAATTCTACGTAACCCAGTTCTATCAGAATAATAGGGAGAGAGCTTTAAAAAGTTTGCCCCAAGGAACCACCAACGCTCATATTGGCTATTTCGTTACATGATGCCAAAAGTGGCGAAGCTTTTTTCCCTCCAAAACTACACAGAGAAGAAAAAAAAAAAAATAGAGACATACGTTGAAAAATAGAGAATGTCCAACTATATTTAACACTGATTCATGCCAATTGTGCAACAAAAGAAACCTCTCCAACGTACTTGGACGTAAAATGTCCCTTAGCCTCTTGTATTTTCATTCGTACGATCAAAAAACAGGGGATTCCCACCGTTCTTTATACTGATTCGTACAAAATTCCGCCACCAGCACAAGAAACTCTTGATATCTTTTTATTCAAACCCTTGGACTCTTCTTGGTCCGCACAAAAATGACCTCCATCGAGGATCTCACCCGCATATCCTTGTCGTATATTATTATTCTCAGGATAAACCGATAAGATAAGATACAGCTTATAGTCTCGCAATCAGCTACTTCGTAAGCTATGACGTTTTTCTTTTCCTATGTTCTCTCTTTTTTTTTTTTTTCTTTTTTTTTTTTTTCTCTATCCCACCCTGTTTCCTCTTTGCTGGTATTCTATACTGTTTCTAGTATTGGCTTTATTCTCCTTATTTTTTTTTTTTTTTTCTTTCTTTCCACGATTTTTCCTTCATTTCTCTATTCTCTATTCGACGTCCGCCAGTTCATATATTCTCGACGGACGTTCATTTTTCCTTCGCGAAACGTTTTTTTCGTTATATAGAATCAACGAGGGACCGAAAGATAGAAACGTGGCAAAAGTCAAGAGCAAGAAAATTCTGATCACATACCTCTGATCTCACCATCTTGAATTTTATAGTGGCGAGACGAAAGAGAGTAGTAGACGTACGTAAGGGACGGGGCGAAGTGTGTCATAGAAGAGGAAGGCGCATACATATCTTCTCTCTTCTCTTTTAACGTTTTTCTTGACGATCGTCGCTTTTTCGAACGTATGGCTGTGGAAAAGCATAGACTCTCGGTCGCGTGTGTGGAATTTCGTATTTCTCTCGATCCGCTCACACTCGGAGAGCCAACATTTTCGCAATTTCTCCTGTGCTGATCGAGCGATGTATAAATTTGAACGAACACTCGAGAATTATTCAAGTCTCGAGACGAGACACAAATTCATGTACATTATGTCATGTTTGCATCTCTATAATCTTCAATTTGGATTTCCATTATGTGACAGAAATTTGAAATACAGAGAATACCAAAGTGTGATTAATTAATTATTACAATTTAACGTAACTCGACACGAATTTTTTTTCGGCATATTTTGGTCCAAAAAAAAGTTTACTCTTTTTTTTAGATTTTTCTCACTTGTTTTAAGCTATAAAATAATTTTTTTTCATAACTTGTGAGTAAAAACAAATTTCGAGCAGGTTTGAATTTGTAAAAAATGTTCCATAAAATGTAGGACTAAAAGCAAGTAATTTCTATTTATTTTTGTTTGATGAAAAAAAAAATTCCTAATTCTCAACGTTTTACTGTAAAAATATGAGAAGCTTTCTTTATTTACAACATTTCTTCTCTTGCTACAAAAAACGATTATCGAAATATTGAAAATGAAAAAAAAAAATTTTCCCTTGAATTAGAAAAAAAATAGAAATTATTCTGGGCCCACTCCCGAATATTTTTTTTTCAGATTATTGCTTTTTAGAGTTACATCAATAACATAAAAAATTGCAAACGGAAGAGTCAACGTTCATACCGATGGGTGTAGTGTCTCATAATGATTCGTGAAAACGAGAATTGTTTTTCAATGCCATCCAATTAAAAATAAAAGAAATAAATTGAATGAAGCAAATGTGCCTCTATAATTAAGTAATCAATTAGTGCTTTGATTAGCGATCGGAATATTCAAATTGGGCTTCAAACACACCGAAACCAGAAACCACAGAAAACCCTTCTTCGTGTCTGAACGCAGAAATAAATTTTCGTGACTTCGGGGGATACACGTATTATAGCTATATATATATATATATATATATATATATATATAACCGTCGAGTGAGAGGTTTTCGTGCCGAAAACTTTGGTCTAACTCGTCGTTTAACTTGGAGTTTAAGCGACGAAAGCTACCAGGCCATCTATAGCAATGTATATATAGTCATATATATATATATATATATATATATATTATATGAGATATACTTTGCTATAGGAATATCTGCATCCGGTGCCACTTGATATTCCGTATTTGGGGGATGGGGGGGGAGGGGGTGAACGAGAACCGGCGAGAATATGAAGACCCGTCGTCATCGTCGCCCTGACTTCCGCCAAGTGCCGACGTGCGGCTTCGTATAATGTTGGGTAGTATCGGCAATGTACGCCCGACCAACTGCTCGCGGTATGCGATAGAACCCGCCAACATCTCAAGAAGAATCTGGAGGAAGGTTGGCTGTCTCTGTCTCTCCCTGCGCTTCACAACCTCCGCTCACATAGTTTCAAATCTGCGCCACCCCCCCCCCCCCCCCCCACCCCCTTTCCAACTTCGAAATGGGCCAAGTCGTTCTCTCGAGACTTTTCAACTTCCCGACGAAATTTCTACAGCAATCACAAAAGTATTTCTAGAAACACGACGTTTTTTCTCTCGTTCTTGGGTTTCGGGTGCTCAAAGTGCTTTCAAAATTCATGCAAATTTTTTTAATCCTATTGTGGTATCTTTGATGTTGAAAAAAGAAAACTTTTTTTTTTTAGTTCTTAGTACATTGTTGAGAAAATAGGGAAATAATGAGGAAAGGACCATTTTTCGAATTGTGAAAAGTACCACTTTTTTTTTTTCGGCCTTGGGGTTTAGGTTCGATGCTCAAACACGTTTTGTTTCTGTTAAAAAAAATAAATGAAATTTTTTTATATTTTATTGTGTTATGTTTAAAGTTGAAAAAAGAAGGCATTTTTTTTTTTTTTAGTTTTTACTGAATTGTTGAGAATATAGGGAAACATTGAGAAAAATACAATTTTTTTGGTCGGTCTTGGGTTTCAGGTTCGAAGTTCAAACACGTTTTATTTCTGTTAAAAAAAATGCTTGACTTTTTTAAAAATTGTATTGTGTTATCTTTAAAGTTGAAAAATGAACAGAAATTTTTTAAAAATTTTTACTAAATTCTTGAGAAAAATGCAATTGTTCTCATTGAGAAAAATACAATTTTTTTTTTCGTTCTTGGGTTTCAGGTTCGACGTTCAAACACGTTTTATTTCCGTAAAAAAAATGCATGAATTAAAAAAAAATTATATTGTGTTATCTTTAAAGTTAAAAAAAGAACAGACATTTTTTTCAGTTTTTACTAAATTATTGCGAAAATAGGGAAACATTGAGAAAAATTTCATTTTTCTCATTGACAAATCTACAATTTTTTTTTTCGTTCTTGGGTTTCAGATTCGCCGTTCAAACACGTTTTATATGCATAAAAAAAAATGCATGAAATTTTTTAAAAAATTGTATTACCTTTAAAGTTGAAAAAGGAACAAATTTTTTTTTTTTTTAATTTTTCCTAAATTATTGAAAGAATAAGGAAAAGCATGGAGAAAAATACAATTGTTCTTAAATCTCGCTTATCAAAAATCTGTACGTCACAAAATGTCAAGATGATGAGAGAGAAAATGTTGCACTGAAAGTACCGACAAGAAGAAGCCATCAACTCTATATTATTAGGCTGCGAAAAGACACCCCACCGTAAAGTTGCCCGTATAGCGCGAGAGGGTAAGGGGGGTGTCTTCATCGCGAAGGGTTGACGAAAGAGATATATTGCCAACTGCAGCATGCAAGAAACTTTTGGGACGTGTCTGCTAAGATTACCATCCAAAACTTGTTTCGCGCTTGGGAGCGATACACTCTTGCCGATATGCACTTTGAATTTAGCCCGGCCGCTAGAAAGGGAGGAGACGAGGAGGAGGGGATTTGATGCACCGGGTGTGTGTGTCTGCATATACCGAACTTCCCGCGCGTATCTCACGGCTTATATCTCAAATTCAAACATAGTTATAGTGGGGCCCATGTGTACTCTGTGTGTACAAGAAAACGAGAACGACCGATCGAGCTTTACATTGCGGAAGGATATACCAGAAGAGCTAGGTTCTGTATACAGATTTTCTCTCCCTTTCTCTCTCTCTCTCTCTCTGTCTTTCTTGGATAGACTTTTTTTTTTATCTCTCTCGTTTTGTCATTCGCAAAACGATGAAACGATGAATTTATATCGCACAGACGAGAAGCTCGATATTCCGGATGGGATAAATATTTGACGAGGGTGATGTGAAACCCCCTGTATATAATCGCAACCGTTTCATTGACATTTCTATTATTATTGACTGCTGCTGTAGTTTCATATTTGTGATTGAATTTGCAACAATTTAACCGCACCAAATGTGAGGTTTTCGAAAATAATTTATATTTGATTGTTTGTTGTTTGAACATTGTAACGCGTTTTTTTGAATGTTGAAATATTTTTTTTATTTAAATACCGAAAGAATTTTTTTTTAGATTGTCTTTAGATTTTTTTTTTTACCAGTTCAGTTATTTAGTCTGCTGAGTAATATTAAAAATTAGAGCCACGGTTGGGAATTTTATCAATTTTTTTTCGTCGGTAATGAATAATTAATAAGCGTAAATAATTTAATGTTGATCGTGTTTTTGGAATATAGCAATTTAGAACATGGCAATAAAGTTTCAATTTTTATTTATAAATGTATAAACGTACTACAATAATTTATTCGATATTCGTGTTTTCATTTTACGAAATGTTTATCGTCATTCTTACAACGAAAATGTAAATTTAACAAAATTACAATATCTGTTTTATCGGTTTATTAAATTTTTTTTTTATTACACATTTTTCGAATTTACCAAAATTGCTTTATTTTTTTACTAATTAAAAGGAAAATTTGTAATTTGATATATTCACAAAAATTGTGTTGTCATTTTACAAAAATTGAAAAAATTTTTTTTACGAATTTCCAAAAATTCTTTTGTCATTTTGCTAATTTAATAAAAAAATATATATATGGATTTGATGACTAGTTTCATAAAATGATTTTTTCTACTATTTAGAACGGCGTCGATGCAAATAATTAGAAGCAAAAACTGATAAATTTTTGTCTATTAAAATTGATAAATTTTTTATTTATTTTTTGACTAATTAAAAAGAAAATTTGTGATTTGATATATTCACAAAAATTGTGTTGACATTTTACAAAAATTACAAACAATTTTTTTACGAATTTCCAAAAATTCTTTTGTCATTTTGCTAATTTAATAAAAAAAAATATATACATAGATTTGATGACTAGTTTCATAAAATAATTTTTTTTACTATTTAGAACGGCGTCGATGCAAATAATTAGAAGCAAAAACTGATAAACTTTCGTTTATTAAAATTGATAAATTTCTAATTTATTTTTTTACTAACTAAAATGAAAATGTGTAATTTGATAAATTCACAAAAATTGTGTTGTCATTTTACAAAAATTAACATTTTTTTTTTTCTACAAATTTCCAAAAATTCTTTTGTCATTTTGCTAATTTAATAAAAAAAAAAAAAATAGATTTGATGACTAGTTTCATAAAATGATTTTTTCTACTATTCAGAACGGCGTCGATGCAAATAATTAGAAGCAAGCACTGATAAATGGTGATAATGCTGTTGAAAGCAATCTCTGCATACTGAATGTATTCGGTAAATGCTCATGAGACACGATATGTGACGCTCAACAGCGTATAACACAATAGAAATTCCTCGAGCAGATTGAATTTTATCCGTCGACAACGCGCGATATTTTGCGTATAACAAACGATTCGTAGCGCGTGTGTGACATAGAATACATAAATTATCCTGGTGACACGTCGGTGCAATTAGGGTTTGCCCGAATATCGCTGTTACTAATTATGTTCCCTCTTGCCTACCCTCCTCAGTGGTCCCGTACCTCACCGACAGCCGGTGAAATTGATACGAATTTGAAACTAATCGGCGTGCTATGGTCGAAACTATATATGCGCAATTTCGACGGCATTCAGGGAGACGACTCATCTAACTATGAAAATATATGAATTTTAGTAGAGGTAATAAAATCAATCGTCAATTTTGCTTTCGGATTCGTGATAAACGTCCTCAAAAACTCAAAAATACTGAGTTTCATTCGAAACAAGTCACTTTTTCTTCCGCCATTTTTTTTCCGAATTTTGAATTCAGTTTTTGGAATTTCAAGTCCCGATTCATCATCGGCGTACTTAAATATTCCTGACTATCGAATTTCATTCAAATCAAGTCACTTTTTGCATTTTGAACCGGCATTTTAATTTTCAAAATTCTGCGTCCATTTTATTTTGAAAATTTTGAAAATTTTGAAAAAGAAACCTCGTCTACCAAATTTCAAATAAATCTATCCAAGGAAAATTCTATATTTCAATAGTGTGAAACAAAAATCTTCAAAATAACTTTTGAAAAAAAATGCCACATTCTAACAAAAACCTCGACTTCATCGTACTGATGTGTTTAAAAAATTGAATTTGTTCATCTTTTGTTGGCTGTGGTAAAACGCACTACACCCACTTTTAGTTGCATGAAAAAAAAAAAAAAAAAAAAAAAAAAGAGAAACAAGAACAAAGTACACGTAGGCGAAAGAGGTAAACGCCTAAGAGCGCTTATCCCAAGTCCAGGGATCGCCATGTGGTTGCGGTGGGCAACATTTCCGGTCGATGCCTGAGGTCGGGGACTTATCGAATTTGCGACAGAAGACTTGGCTCTCAGCATCCTGCCACCCCATGTATAGTTGTGGTCAGCCACTCACGATCAACGTGTACTTATACACATGGTATATGTTTATACCACGCACAAAAGGTTCCCCCCCCCCACGAACGAGTAAATATATATATATATATATATATATATATATTGAGGATGAGCGATTTATATTTTTTTTTCCAGAAGTGAGGTCAGCCGATGCGCTGTAACCATGGCAATCGATACTTGACTCACAGCACTGAGTGCATTCGGCACTAAAGTACAGTCATTTGTCCATCGATATATTAATTTGTACTGCATCATTGAGAAATTTAATTGCATTTGGTGAAGCGAATTATCGTTCTTTAATTAAATTCTGAAAAACAATATTGAAGAGCACGTCGACATGAAACTAAGCTTTTCGCAGCTGTACTGAAGTACTAAATAAATTAAATCGGTCCTTCCTGACTGTATAAACAAGAATAATCAATCTGGTCGTGATCCTTAAATTATTTTTTTTTTCATCTTTAGGGGATGACAAAAAAAATGGTTTAGAACAGTTTCCAGATAATCTCAAAAATTGGTCCTCCTTTTTGATACTCCTGAGATTTTTCTTTGTCATCAAAATGATTTTTCAAATAAATCTTCACATAATTGAGCATTTTCATTTTAAAAAAAATCTTTTAAAAAAGCAGCAAATTCCATTAACTCTGTTGAAGAAGTAAAAAAAAATCATGAGAGATATTTAAATATATATGTATATATAAAATGATAGAAAAGAATTTTTTTTTAAATTCTCAAATCATCCGTAAAAGGTGTAAAAAATCTATAAAAAATTGAGTGTACTTCATTCGCTCAGTTGAATAAATAAAAAGAAATAATGAACCACATCAAAGAGGCCAGAGGCTGAGAAATTGCCATGGAATGTCTCATATATAAAATTGAAAAGAAGCGCAAGTATGCTGAGAAACGATAGTCGTCCGTACATAGTACATAATGAAAATATATATACCGAGTGGTGAAAATATATTTACCTTGGTTGCGTTCGCTCAAGGATCTCATCTCGGGTTACCCTGTTTGTATATTTATGTCGAAGCATCATAAACAGTGTTCTTCATATCTTCGAGGCTTTTAAACTACCGAACATAATCTCCTCATACTATACACACGTTGGCTAATCGAAATGATAAAAAATAAAAAGCTTCATATTTCAAGACACTAACAGCGCTTTCATCGGTTCGTATATATATGAACCTTCCTCGTTTACTTATATACTGGCCTCGCGTCTATCGAAGAGAGTAGAAATCATTTCTCTTCCTATCTTCGGAATTTTTCTAGCAGAACGATCAATTTCAATGAATCTTCTTCTTCCAAACGCTATTTGTGAGTTGTGACTTGTGACTTGTGACGACTTGTGACGACTTGTGACGACTTGTGACGACTTGTGACGACTTGTGACGACTTGTGACGACTTGCGACTTGCGACTTGCGACTTGCGACTTGCGACTTGCGACTTGCGACTTACGATTTGTGACTTGCGACTTGTGACTTGCGACTTGCGACTTGTGACTTGTGACTTGTGACTTGTGACTTGTGACTTGTGACTTGTGACTTGTGACTTGTGACTTGTGACTTGTGACTTGTGACTTGTGACTTGTGACTTGTGACTTGTGACTTGTGACTTGTGACTTGTGACCTGTGACCTGTGACCTGTGACCTGTGACCTGTGACCTGTGACCTGTGACCTGTGACCTGTGACCTGTGACCTGTGACCTGTGACCTGTGACCTGTGACCTGTGACCTGTGACCTGTGACCTGTGACCTGTGACCTGTGACCTGTGACCTGTGACCTGTGACCTGTGACCTGTGACTTGTGACTTGCGACTTGCGACTTGCATGTAAAAACAGCGTTCTTCATCTTCGAGACTATTAAACTACCGAACATAATCTATACTGATGGTACACGCGTTGGCTAATAGAAATGGTAAAAATAAAAATGTTCATATTTCAAGACAGTAATAGCGCTGTGATTGGTTCATAGGTATATATGTATCATATTCTGGCCTGGCGTGTATTTGAGAAAGTAGAAATCATCTCTCTCTCTCTCTCTCATTCGCTCTCTCTGTAGCTTGTGACTTTTCCTCGCAGAACGATAAATTTCAGCGTTCCTTATTCTTCCAAACGCGGTTGAGTAACCGGTGGTAGCGGTGCCTCGTAAAGGCCATACGCGAGAATTGCACTTTCTGGTACATGAATCTTCCACTTTGTCCTCGTTGTACTTTGGCGGTGCTCGGTGCGGTAGAGAGTAGAGAAGTGGAGTATAAGAGCGGCCGGACGACGATAAAAGGCAAACGCGATGAACGACTCCGGGGCAAACGTTACACAGTGGCAAAAGTCCACTTCCTCTGAGTTCACCTTGATTTTCTGAGCATGGCGTTTATTCCGCAAATAATAGCTATAGGAACGATGGTTCACCATAGTTATCATAAATCTTTGACGAGATATGGCCTGTACATTTGCAATGGATTTTTATCAACAGACTGTTTTTTTTTTTTGGCTATTATTATTTTATTGAGAACGTTGGCTCAGCAAGAGACAATAAAATTGCGATGATAAATATTTAATTTTACTTTAAGGAAGCAAATTTTAAGGGCTTTTCAAATGTTTTTCATTTTTTTTTTTTTAATTTATCAAAATTCACTAGTTTTATCAAAAATATATTTTTATTATTATTAATACAAAACCTGAAAGTTTTCTAATCTGTACGAGTGTCTCATTTATTTATTTGCAGATGATAAATAAATAATTTGGCATTTAAATGAATCTAAGCAAAATGCAATTGTAAGTGAATGTCAATCGTTTGCGTATCCAATTATTTTTTCACTCTCAATAATTATTAATAAAAAGAAATGCTTGTTAGAGAAATTATTATGATTAAAATTGTTTATTAAAAGCAAAAAAAAATTGCTTTCTTTAAAAATATAGGTAAAAAAAATCATATATTCTCTAATAGCTTCTACGATTGATTAAATATAACAGTTTTATTACTACTTCATTGAAGAAATTACGTCGCAATTCGTTTTTAAAAAATAATTTTACAAATACCACTGAAGTTGAAAAATTTCTTTAATAAAATATGTGCGAGTATTTTGGATACAGCGTAAAAATATATTCTTGAAAAATAGGTTATCACTGTGACGTTGAGATTGCATGGCTATCGAAAAAGCCACTTTCTACGACTATATAATGTTCATCTACGTTGAATAAGGGAAGGCTGTGCCGCACACCCGGACTATCCTTATGCAAATTTACTTATCACGATGAAAGCTCATAGAACCATCGAGTTGGAGGAAACGAAAGAGAAGCGAGAGAGCGCGAAAGAAAAACACGGAAGATGAGTCGGTACTTTGGAGAACCGTGACGTTTTATGGTAGTTGCGATTGGAAGCAATGCCGACCATTACAACGCATTATCGTCGAATAAAGCGACGCTGCGTTTTCACATTTATAGTATCCACCGCTCTCTTTCTCTCTCGACGAGTCCTTCGATGTCCGCGAGCTATATTCTCACGAGATTTCCTATATTTCTTCGTGGCTGGTCGGAGAACGTCCTCTCTCGAGAAAGGACTCTTTTACATTGCTTTTCCTATAGAATAGCAGTCGTCGGACTGAGCTCTCTTCTCATCCCATTTGCATTGATAACCTTCTCCGCGCCTTCGACTGCTCTTTACTGTTAGAGAATAAAAAATTTTTTTTTTTTTTTTTTTTTTCTTTCTCTTTCTTTCTTTTCTCAGACTTCAGAAATCAACAACTCTGGTTATATTAAATTTACTACAGTTTTTAATCGAGCACGGAATTCGTAATGGCGATAATATAATCCGTTGTACGGTCTTTATTAAAACGTACTGATGATGAGGTTTTTGTACTCGACATATTTTAATAATTGCATTTGCCAGAATGCGAGATATACTGTATCGTCACTGCTGTAGACAGTAGAAAATTATTTCGTTAAATTGTAGAGCTCGTTCGTTTAATTAATAACAAACGAATTTATTACTTTGACGACGAACTTTTTTTTTTTCCTAATACACGAATTTCTGTTTTATCGAAAAAATTTCCAAAGGGACACAATAAAATTCGCGAAATTGTGACATTTACAGCAACAAAAATATTGGTAAATTAAAAGGTGACAAAAAATAAAACAAATTTAAAAAAATAAATATATTTTTTTTTGGTAATAAGGAAAAAAAAAAGCTTAACATATTGTTTGTGTACTTTTTCGTAAAAATAAAAGCGCAACCTCTTTTTTTGCTAAATATTCAAAAAGACTTTGTTGACGTAAAAATTTTTTTTGACCTTTTTAATTCGATTTTCTTTTTAACCGTGTACTTTAATTTAATTAATCGATTTACATTTTTGTGGTTATTCCGATAATGGTAATTGTTATACCATTGGTCAGTTCATCAATTAATTCTGTAACTACTTTACTTGAAGAAAAAACAATAAAATGGATGGTTAACAGTAGGTCGAAGTGTTGTGGGAAGTCGAATTACGACCGGCTATCCGTGAAGACAGCTCTCGTTGACGAATGAGAGCCAATAAAAGATCGAAAGGGCCAAACATCGACGGAAAGCACTCTGGGTTTCAAGACCTTCGAGGGTCCACGACCCTTATACCGAAGCATCGTAGTGTTTCATTGGTTTCCCCTTCGCAACGTCCACTGGATATAAAAGTTGCCTCAAGGCACTCCGACCCTGAAGCAACCTCTTATGACCCTCGACGTATGTTTGTCAAGGTGAATTATTTTATTCGGGAAATTAACCCTTAGAACTTGACAATTTTGCTTACTCAAAGAATGCTTGGTTTTAGTAAGAAAAAATTAACTCCGAGATTTCATTGCCTGAGTAATAAACATGTGCTCAATATACTGAAAACCGTACTCGTTTAAAAATAACTTCTGCATTTTGTGGTTTGTGGTTTGTGGTTTGTAGTTTGTGTTTTGTGTTTTGTGTTTTGTGTTTTGTGTTTTGTGTTTTGTGTTTTGTGTTTTGTGTTTTGTGTTTTGTGTTTTGTGTTTTGTGTTTTGTGTTTTGTGTTTTGTGTTTTGTGTTTTGTGTTTTGTGTTTTGTGTTTTGTGTTTTACATTTATGTAACACAGATATAAACTGTGTTACATGTGTTGGTTACAAAAATCGCTCCAACCGAAATGTCATATCAGCAGCTCTTGCAATTTGTTACAGAACTGTTGCTTGTGAAGTAAATTAGAAGAGGCAGAAGGAAAGAAGAAAAGTGAGTAAAGGATGTACATAGTCTTCTGATGGATAAGTCGTGTGTTGTATACGCCATAGCGCGTGTAGAAAATGGAGTACTGCGAAGACAATCAGAAGAGAGCCGGAGGCTGTTATAATTACTCGGAATGCTGCGTCCATGTTCTCGCAGTTTCTCGGTGTTTGCCATAACAGGTCTGCATCTCTTTCTTCCTTCACTGCTTCTTCTCACTTTCTTTCTCCAACGCGCATTTCTAGCGGTCCCTTCTTTCACTTATTTTCACTTCCCGCGGAAACATCCGTCCACGAGACTCTGGTGCAGCTCTCCTCTCGCCTCGTTTCTTCGTTCCTTCGCTAGGTTTTTTTTTATTTATTTTCTTTTTTATTTTTTCTTCTTTTTCTTTCTTATTTTTAACTCCGGAGTACATCGCCTCGAGGATGAAAATGCGCGAACGTAGCAAAAACGACTCGTACAACCTGCTGCTGCCACGTTCTGCAAAACTTCTTCTAACTTCGCCCCGGGCTCGCCCGCACGGCGTTTCACTTTTTGAAAAATAGTGCAGTTTCACAAATTACTCGGTATGCGAAGCGAAAAATGAATGACCTGCGGAATACGATATTGGTGTATGCTTGCGCTCGATTATACAATTTTACAAAATTACAAAAGATACTTTGTAACATGAAAGTATAAAATATTGGCAACGGTTATTTTTGTACTTATTTTGTTTGAACTAGGAATTTAGAGATTTTTTTCGTAAAATTATCAAGAAAAATTTGTAGACATTTGCGAAGGAAAATTTTTTCTTAAAAATTTTCTTTTTATTCAACAAAGTGTTGCATCCAAACCGATGTAGCTACGAAGTTGGTTAAAGTACCATTTTCAAGGTAAACATTCACAGATAAGGAATCCCCATTTTTTTTTGATTTTTGTTATTTACTTTATCCACTACTGCAATTAACCCGACTGCCGGGGTCAGTTGTAACACGGGCATGACTGTCTTAAAAAAAGTATTGCAGCCGAACCGTTCGGTCTATATAGATGATCGACGTACCATTTTGAAGGCAAGCGTTCCCAGATCATTAATCCATATGTTGTTTTCATGGGTAATCCTACAATTTAATACTAAAAATCGACAAAATGTCAAAACTGTCGTAATCGATCCCACTCTTCGCTATATGTATTTCCAAGGGAAATAAGGACTCCCTGGCACAAGGAGAACTTCACCTCAGTAACGGAGATGACGCAGAGTGTTATCTGTTCTGCGGAGAGATGAAAAGCGAGAGCAACCGAACTCTGCGGCATTCAGAAGGTCCTCGCCACCCGCACCCGGAAGCACGCTCATGACTCCGTATCTGTTTCATAAAGTTATTAATGCAACCGATTACTCACACGACCATTACTCTCGAGACGAATGAAATATACAGCGTACGCGGTAACCGTTCTCTCGCGTACCAACGATAACAAGAATTGCACCCGAATTTCGATATGTTACGTGCACCAAATAATTTATACATGTTGCATAACGTTGCTCTCTCGAAATTGAATAGGGGAACCAGATTCGGACAATGGCCAGTTGAACCTTCACGTACCTCCAATTGTTTTATTTCAACAAATATTAATTACCTATTGATCATTTTTATGTTACAAATACAATTCAACAACTGTTTTCTTTTTAAATAATATTGTCATAAATCAAGGAGACGAAAAAAAAAAAAAGAAAAAAAAATTACTATTCACGTAATAACAATCATATTGATAACAAGATTCAGACTGGCCAAAAGAATTTTCAACGATAAAAGGACTAATAACATCTAAAAAAAAAAAATGTATTATTCACAATAAAAAAAAAAGATATCGAAAACTTCATCTAAGATATATCATTTAATATTTATGATTACTTTTCAGACTGATTCGAGGATTTTTGATTTTCTTTTTATCACCCTTTTATTCTAACTGTTCACTGGTGTATAAATAATCCTCGTAGATGTCTGCGAGAGAAGCAATTTGTCAACGCTCAACGAAGCACGTTTACGTGATACACTACATAATACACAAAAGTCGGAGGGCCAGTGCGGTTGGCTTTATATAGTGAGGTAAAAAGGATTTGCGTATACCAGCAGTGCTTGCCATCGAATTCAACCTCGGTGGAGAATCCCATAGACTCGGCCGTCCAACAGTGACTCAACGGAGCGCACACGAGTACGGTATCTACCGGCTTACACACGTGGTATCCCTTATCGTTTCACGGTCGAGACAGATTCCAGATTTTCACATCACCGTTTCCTTCGATGTATATAACTCTCTACAATTCAGGCTGTACAGGACACGAGTATTGAAATTTCTCTGGAGTCGTAAACGAATTCCTAAATGAAATTTCATTGTGGTGCAATGAACATAGCATATGGGACAGGGTTTATTATACGAAGTTTATATAGTGCATTCTACTTCAGAACAGCGACATTTTCTCTCAAACTCTATCAGATATTTCTCATAAATTCCTCTGACTCTCATTACTACTCGAATAAATATTCTACAACTTTTTTTTTTTCAGATATTCCTTAAAAAATTTTAAATTACCTTTTTTATCAGCATTTTTTTCATTTTTGAAAAACTTGTTAATCTTCATTTTTGAATATAAATAAATATATTTATGAAAATATAAAAAATCGTTTTTTTTTTTACTGCTACTATTATTTCACTAAAAAAATAATAATAATTTCAAGAGATGATATAAATGTGATTACTGTTGCATAAAATAACTGATTGAATTTCGATTTTCTACTTTATATTTTTCTTGGGCCATTTTTTTTTCTACGGAGATTTAAATAATTATTTTTAAAAAATGAATTTTTCCTTAAAATACTAATGAAGACATAACTATTATTATAAGATTTAAAAAAAAAGTGTTAAAAATTTTCTCTAAAATATAAACCGCTGCAAAATGCAGTTCCACTCTTTTGAGTAAACTGCAAGTGATACTAAATTTTGGCTAATGTATTAGAAATATCTAATTGTAAGGAGGATTGGAAAACAACAGTCGCTAAATTGACAGAAAATGCCTCGTATGAATTATCCTGTGTGCAAGGTAATGCGAGGGCAACACGTAAAGTCACTGGGCAACTCGGTGACGGATGTCCACGACTCGCGTAGCGCACAAACTTTATGGGGTATATATTTTAGCGTATGAAGGCACCGAGCTTCTAGTAGTAGCATATACCCAGTGAGCTTTATGGCTCGTACACGTACGTATCTGAACAGCTGTCTATATATATACATACACACACACACACACAACTAATACGCATATGGGGCATTCCACCTGGTTTCAATGTGGGTCCAACCATTGACCCTTCTCTCCGGTCCGCAATTTTTGATATGATTGACAGAACTCTAAAGAGCACTAATTTAAAAGCAAATTTCTTTTTTGACACAATTTTAATTATCCACGATATTTTTAAATAAATTAACGAACGATAAATATTTTAAAATCTGAGAAAATTCGAATAAAACATTTTTTTCGGAAATAATTTTTTTTCTTTTTTTTTAACCGAGTCGAAATAGGCCGTTCAATAATTTGTTTAAAAAAATCATGGATAATTATGAAAATGTGTCAGAAAATTTTTCTTTTCCTTCAATTTGTGCTTTTTAGACTTATGACTATGATTTAAAAAATTTCCAGACCCAATCGGAAGGATCAACTTTCAGATCCCAGGTGGAATGCCCCATATATATATATATATGTCTATGTACTGGATATTACTGTGGTATGTAGGTAATAGTGCGCGGAAGGAACGACGGGGTGCAGGTATAGCGATGGCTCATGGCACCCTCCGAGTGTTTCCGTTTCGTGAGAGGGTTGACGTACACCTCGGTGCTGGATTTATGGATCGTAAAGACCATTCGGACGTGAGAAACCTCATCCCTATCCATCTGGGAAAATTTTTTATAATTTCCCCGAGCGTGTGCACTTGAAATGGTTCATAAGTTTTGCAAAAACAAATACTTCAACTACCCTTACTGAACACACCTTTTTTTTTTTTTTTTTCTTTCTTAATTCACCCAACGTTTCGGATTGAAATCTAGGCAATGAAACAAATGGATTTTGAAGAATTTTACGTGAAAAGTACAAAAACAATTTTGTTGAAATTTTTGTATTTTCATTTTACGTAATATTTTTATTATTTTGCAACAACAGCAAAAATCTGTCATTTTCGTAATTCAACAAACGAACTTTTTTTCTTTTAGTCACTTCGAATTTTATCAAAAAAGAAATTCTAACAATTTTTCTGTCCATAAGAAAATTATGAAAAAGAAATCGCTGAATACAAAAAAAAATACTGTCAAATGAACAAAACGATTTTACACATTTTTTCATATTTCACTTTCATATTTAATACCAACATTTTTTTCGCACTAAAAATTTTAGAAAAAAAATCGGGATTGATGATTAATTCAATGCTCGATACTCGATAAAACGTGAGTTCATTTTTTTTACTAGATATGTGTTATGTAATTATTTCAATAAAAATTCATATTTCTACGATTTGCAGACTCGCATTTGTCTGTCCGCCAGGAAATCTCTGCTGAGCGTTACTTTTTTTTTTTAATCATCGCGAGAAGCATTAAGAAATCTGACAGCTTGCCGATTTTACGTATTTTCGAGGTAATTGTAAAACAAAAATTGCGTTTTAAATCGAATACACGTGGTTACGATTATTACCGTATATATATACATATATCGAGCGAAACGATTCTCGCCAAATAATATTTTCGCGATATGGGTATACGCACGAAAATCCGCGAATGGGACTTTGAAATCGTGGTACATCGAGTGAAATATTTTATATTTTACATTCATCGCAAACCGATATTCGATTTACTCGATTGAGCTGATAAACCCGTTAAAAAAAAAAAAGAAAAAGGAAAAAAGAAGGAATGCGCGCAACGAGATCGTTTCACTCGTGAAAATTGCGCTTCCTCGTTATATATATATGTATTATTATATATATATATATATAGATGTACAACCTATCATACAATTTTCCAAAGTTTAATCCTCGCGTGAATTTAATTGAAAATCGATGATCGTTCGACTGTGCGAACGAGGTAGGAGCGAGTGTACGAAAAAAAAAAAAAAAAATTCATTTAGGCGGACAGTTGGTCAATGCTCGAAGACCGCGGGTGAGTGGGCTGCAAAGCGTTTGCTATAATTGCTGTCATTAATCTTTATTTTTATTTGCTTTTTTTTGCCTATGTCTTCTGCACATAGCAATTTATTTCTCTCAGCGAAATCGCATCAACAAGTCAGCCATTGTCACTTGGTCGAAAATACTTAAAAACTGATGTACTTCTGTTCTGATTTTTTAAATTGATAGATTCTTTTTTTTTAGAAGAATTAAGTGAATATTAAAAAATAATTAATTCAGGTAATGTAAAAAATGTCATAGAAAGTGGACTCGAAATGAATCCATGATTTTTTTTTTAAGTTTTTTTAGAATCTCAGAAACATCTACAAATTATTTTAGATTTTTGTAATCTCACACTTAACCCATTAATTTTTCTTTTATTTCAACTTTTTCTTCAGATAAATCCGTGATGGCAAAAAAAAGTTTGCAACATAAGATGTTCATAATGTACATTTCATTTAATAAAAAAAATCATAGTAAACCAAAATCAATTTCATGCATTTTTCCGAGGAGTAAAATAAAACGTCTTCTTTTCTGAGGCAACATTTCGACTTTTTTTTTTCAAACTCTGCAATATTTGTTTTATTTACGAATTACCAAAAATAGCTGTATTCGATATTGGAAAAAAAAAAAAAAAAGATTGGTATTTACTGAGTGAAATGATGAGATTAAATAACGATAATATGCGTGAGTTCCATTTATCTACAAACAGATTTAATTAATATCTGTTAATTATAAAACATACATTCGTATAATAATAATAATAATAATAATAATAATATGAGAAGTGAACAATTTTAGTGATGAAAAGTTGAAAAAAAAAAAAAACGATATTCAATCGAACTCAGAGTATGTGTTGGCAATTTTCATACAAACACTTTTCAGCAAGCTCAAAGCAATGTACATATAGTGCTCGTCTTAATTAAATTTGAAAAGGCTGATTGAAAAATTGGACGATACTAGCAAAGCTACTGAACTGATCGCAAACGATCGAGGACGTCGATGCAACAAACTTGATATAGTTTCCGAGGCTCACATGCACACACATATATGTATGATGCGTTCGCGCAGCGCGAGCACGCGTCGAACTCGATCCTATTGTATACACATACTGTAACTGTATTTCGCTGTGCCAGGATACGAGGATATAATACAGGTGTATAGGGTGGAGGTTGTCTGGCAGCTGGTGGTCTCTGGTGCAAGGCTATGCACTTTATTAAATATTCACACGAGGACGCGGAGGAAAAGTAGCGATACCATTTTTCTCCCTCAGCCCGTCCTATAATCCTATGAGCGAAATATATGGGCCCTTCTACGCTAAATAGACCTTTCACTGACATAACATTTTTTATGTGAATATACATTTACTGGGGCTTCTGGAAATTTTTAAGATATTACCAAAAAGCGTTTGGAAAAATGTATCGGTAATTTGGATTTGGAAAATAAAATTGAAAAGGTATGATTCTTTTGAAAATTTCGTGGAATGACCAAAAAAATTGTCCTCTAAAAGAATAATGGCCTTTCTGGAAATTTAGTAAAATGGACAATGTACTTTTTTTTTTCAATGTAACGAGAGCTTCTGGAAATTTAGTAAAATAGCCAGATGTGTTATCAAAAAGTGCATGTAAAAAATTAGTGAAATGGCGAAAAAAATAGTCCTCAAAAAGAGTAACGGCCGTTCTGAAAATTTCGTAAAATTACATCTAAACTTTGTCTATAATTAATAATAATTTTCTTTAAATTTGCAGACGTATTTTTATTTTCTTTATCATTTGAAATAAATTAAATGAATAAAATTAAAATTAAATAAATAAAATTAAAATTAAATAAATAAAATTAAAATTAAATAAATAAAATTATAATTAAATAAATAAAATTAAAATCAATTAAATAAAATTAAAATTAAATAAATAAAATTAAAATTCATTAAATAAAATTAAAATTAAATAAATAAAATTATGCAATCTTTTTATCTGCAATTTTTTTTTATTATCTATAACAAGCTACAATTTAGATTCCTCGAGCAAAAAGGTACAAGGTTAGAAAAAAGAAGAAAAAAATACCAAAAAAAAAGTGTACTCCTTTAGTCACCGAGATCACGGTTAATTTTGTTGTTATCTGATCTAGAACGTCCCATATATCAGTGCAAACTTTTTCCGGAACACTATACTATAATTTGATCCGTTTTATTTTTCAGCCCTAACATTATCCTGGTGAAATGATTGGCATTATCTTGACCTGAGTAGAGCGAAAGCGTGCGCGAAACGTCACTATACGATGACGCTTGGTGATACGCATTTATGTCAATTTAGTGCTATATACACTGGCATCGTGTTGAAAGTGCCGAGAATCGAAGGCACAAGTGCTCCGATAGTACCCTCGCGTCGTGACTCACGCGAGGACCCTTCAACCTCCATCCAAGCTATCAATCCTTTTTTTTATATATATATATATAAAAAATTTATAAATTTTTCTTTCAATGCTCGTAATAATATTTTTAGTCGCGACGAATTTTGCGATTAGTCAAACGACAGATGGAAATAATTAGCGACAATAATCACGAGAGTGTCACAGACGGTGTTAAGCGCGATTGGGTATCATGGCAAGTACCACGAAGAAAAAAACGGACAGGCTTTTTTGAAGTACTTGCCCAAAATTTACGACAATATTGCGAAGAGTCGAGTTTGGTGGGTTGCCGATATTTTGTTGAACCAAACAGACCTTGGATCGAGAGGTGAGCTTTTGTGGTACCACTTTTTTTTTTTTTTTTTTTTTTTTTGAAGACGAGATTTTGTATTTATTTAGATTGTTTTATTTGATTTAGGGGAATATGGGTGATACTTTATATATCGACTTCCATCATGCTTGGAATGATCGTTAAAGACGTTTATGTTGAGTACCAAAAGGTTCCTGTCGTCACTATGGTCGTTTCGGATAATTATCCGTCGAGTGTATTGGAATTTCCAGGTAAAGTAGGATTGTTGTTAATTAAAAATGTGGTACAGAGAGAGGGGCCATTTTTGAGGGACACTGCAATTTATTTATTTACTAAAAATTCAATGGTGAGTGCAATCTGAGTTTAATTTTTGTTGCAAATAATAGTTTGTTAATCGAGGATTAACATGGATTCATGGATTTCAGGCGGAAGTAACAGATTTTTCAGGATTCCCAGATTTTTCGGAATTTTTCAGATTTTCGAAAATGTCAAGAATTTACAAATTACAGAAAATTCAGATCGTTCTCAATTCTTTGATGATTCCCAGAGGATTGCCTAAAGATCGAACCTGAAGTACAATTACTCAGGAATCCCAGAAATCCTGGATTACCTATAATTCCCATAAATCCTGGATTCCCTGTAATTCCCATAAATCCTGGATTCCCTGTAATTCCCAAAAGTCATGGATTACCTATAATTCACGAAAATCACAAATTACCCAGAATTCCCAAACCACCCAAATTACCCAGAACTCCGAAAATCCCCAGATTATCCAGAATTTTCAGAGTACCCAAAATCTCCAGATTTGCCAAAATTTTCAGACTACCCAAAAACCCCAGATTAGCCAGAATTTTCAGAAAACCCAAAATCTCCAGATCCGCCAAAATTTTCAGACTACTCAAAATCCCCAGATTACAGAGCATTTCCAGGCTACCCAAAATCCCTAGAAAACCTAGAATCCCAATATGGCTGAAAATCCCTAGATTACCCATAATTCCACTAAAAGTTCCCAGATTCCCTAAAATTCCTAGAATATTCCAAGCCCTCTCCTGGGATTCAGAAGGGTTGAAATGATTTTACCAATTGGATGCTCCGCGACTTCATGAAAAAAAAAAAAAGACCAAAAAAAAAGGAAACATTAATTTATGATTATAGGTATTGCCATATGCAATATAAACAGGATAAGTCGACAAGCCGCGATCAAATTAGCCAACAAAATGTAAGATTGCATTAAATATAATACATTAAATATGATATTAAATATCGAATGAAAAATTCAATCTGTCGAAACGTAAAATAATCTTTTGTTACTCTTTCAGTGTCGAGAAAAATATTACCGATTCGAAATTCGACGATGTACTGCGTATAGTTAAACAGCTTGGCAATCTCTACGAAGAAACGGTCGATCTTGACGAAAATGCCGAAATATATTTGGATGAAATACTGAAAAAATATATCAGTGATGATTACGACGTGACGTCGATAATGAAAGATGTAATAACTAGATGAAGCACTTCTTTTTTTTTTTTTGCAACAGAGTCACTATAAATGTCGAACTTTTTTTTTACCACCACAAATATTTTTTTCACATCCTGCCAATTTTTCTATAGCTTCTTTATTTACTTAATTGTAAATTATATCAAATTAAGAGTAAAATAAAAAATTGTTTGAATTAATCGAAAAAGAAAATGAAAAAATATAAGTTGTTTTGATGTCCTTTTAACAAACATTTTGATATTCAAATAAATAATATGCATTCTCACATTAATTATACAGAAAAAAAAAATGTATTATGTATTTATATATTTATTAGTATATCTTTCTAGCTAACTCCAAACTGTGAGGATGCACTACAGTCGTGTCAGTTTCGGGGCGAAGCTACGAATTGCTCGGACATATTCGTGTTTCGGAAAACGCAGTATGGTTATTGTTGCACATTCAATTACGTCCGTGAGTCCGACGATATACTAAAGTGAGTTTTCTTCCACGACAAATGACCAATGGCCTTTTTATTTGCGCTTTTTCCGACTTGTCTGTGTAAATTTATATTTGGCGATTTTCTCAATAGCATCGATAAAATAAAAATGGAGAAGCCAAGTCAACCGTACACTATCAACAGTCTCGGTGCAAGGAACGGTCTTTCCTTGGTAATGGAACCATTCATTGAGGATTACTATTATCCGATCTTCCCCATAGTAGGGTGGAAAGTAAGAGGATTCAACCTACTAAATCTGCTTACCCTCGATTCCTTAAGATTTTCCAAATTTCATTTCGACTCCCTCGTTTTAGCATTCCTCAATTTCGTCAATTTTTTTCTGATATTTCTAATATCTACCTAATAAGCAGCTAAATATTTTCAATTATAATTATTATTTTTACCAATACTGTTGACAAGTTTTTTCAAAATCTTTTTGCCATTTTCATTTATTTCAAAATATGATTTTTCCCCTTTTTTTCATTTTGGATAAAAGGGATTATTGTTCTTTTTTTTTAAGAATCGGTATCTTTTTTTCATTTCTTTTTCTAAACTTTTTTTTTTCTATTTTACGGTCATTCGAGTTTGGTAATAAATTGAAATTGCCATTTCGGAAAAGGGTGATTTTTTTTTTTTTAATTTTAAATAGTCAATATTGGATTTTTTCTTCGTGTAGTTGACGGTTTTCAATGCACGAGATTATCCGGACATCCAAAGTGGCTCGGTTTCCGAGACTATTTTGTCACCAGGAACCGAAAGTTTTGTCGAATTGGACGTAACATCGTTCTTCAGCACGGACGAGATTAGAAATATTGAGATTGAGAAACGCAAATGCATCTTTCAGAACGAACTTCCGGTATTGTACACCGGTTATACGTACAGCGATTGTCTTGTCGACTGTCGTGCTGCAGCCATATGGGAGACCTGTAAATGCAGGCCTTTCTATCTTCCGAGGCGTGGTAAAATACAATGTGAGGAAACGGAGTCCCAATTTCTTCCTGTTATTTTTTATTCTATTCCACAATTTTTTTTTTCACACAATACGAATTACATGCTTTTTGGAGAATTTTTAAAAAAATATTAATTACATTCTTTAAATATTTAAATAATCATCAGGTGAGATTATTAAAAAAGAAATGGTAGTGATATTTTATTTATTGAAAAAAAAAAAAAACTGGATCTCCCACATTTTGTTGTATTTGAATCTGGGCAGCTTTTCAAATAATTAGAACACTTCGAACAATCACAAGTGTGGACATTTTTATACTTATTTTTTATTTTTTTTTTTTTTTTTCGATAAAAAAAATAAAGGAAACAATTTTCGATTATTCTTATATTTGAGAATATTAATTTATTCTATCAGACGAACAAAAAATTTGCAACACAGGAAACAGCGAATGCCTGTACGAACATAGAAGTGAGTTGGGTTTAATTTAATACAGTGAATTTACGGTTTAACTTGACGAAAGAAAATTGCAAAATATATAAATACGTGCTTTCTTTTTTCGTGAATTTTTTAAGAGTATTATTGGAACGCCATGTCGAGCATACAAAAGTTCGAGAAAAATGATTCATCCTCAAAACTGAGCTTTGAAACGATTAAGAATTGCAGGAGTTGTTATCCAGCTTGCGACGACATTCGTTATCAACTTCAAAGCTCCAAATCTGTTATCGACAAAGGAATATATAACACAGAATTAATGTAAATAATGCATCGATTGTAAATTATTTTTGTTATTTAACTCAATTTTAAAATCATTATTTTCTATTGATATGACCAAACATTTTTTAAATCTAAATGATAAAAAATCGGTTTTTCAATTTTTAATTTTTTTTTATAACAAGTAATTCAAAAATTTCTAATCATTATATTATCGTAGGAATAACGCTTCTCTCGACAATCAAAGCATCGTCCACATTTATTTTGGGAAACCTGGAAGTGTGAGATTAAAACAGGAAGATGCTTATTATTGGTACGAGCTCCTCAGTAAGTTTACATTTTTTTTCTTTTTCATATTTCATCAATCATTGATTTATCAAATAATTTTAACATAGAATCGTCTTTTTTTCTTTTTTGTGCCCAGGTAATGTTGGAGGTATTTGTGGGGTTTTCGTTGGTTTCAGTTTCATAAGCGTTGTGGAATTTGTGTATTTCATGTTGCGTACACTAGTTCGATTGTTGCTGGAAAATACAAAAATACCGACGAGAACGACGACAACGATAAAAACGATACCGATACGAGTGAGGCAAACGGAAGAAATGAACGGAAATCGTTCCAATGGATATCTTTACTGGAACGAATTTTTGCCTTACTACATACTGAGGAAAACACATAATTCCATGTATTAAATCATGTTTTTCGAAAATACATAATTGCTTTCCAACGATATTTTGTTGAAATGACGAAATTTAACAAATATATTTTTTTTTTTCTATTTCAAGATATATTTATTGACTTTGAGGACAGATTTTAGACAAAATGAAGAATAATCGTATGTAGTGAAAATTAAATTAATTGGAGATTGTAATTTAATGAAAACTGTGATATATTCTTTTAAATTCTTTTAAAATAAAAATTCACGTGATGCAGAAAGATATAAAAATAAATTTACACTGTTCCATATAAATATCCCTTTCAAAAATAGTTTTGTAAATTTTGTAAATTTCGTCTGTTCTTTAGAGGAGGAAACTCATACGAGGGATTTAGAAAAAATCAGGCCCTGAAAAGCGAGCCTTTTGGTGGGACTTAGAAAAACAGGCCCTGGGAAGAGAGCCTTTTGGCGGGACTCAGAAAAATCAAGCCCTGGGAGGGTCTCATGGAGGACTTAGAAAAATCAGGCCCTGAAGGTGAGGCCTTAAGGGGACTTAGAAAAAATCAGACCCTGGGAAGGGGGCCTTATGGGACATTTGGTAAGATCAGGCCCTCAAAGGACTGCCTTATAGGGAATTCCGAAGAATCAGGCCCTGAAAAAGGGTCTCATGGAGGACTTAGGACACGGGCCTGAAGGTCCCTTGAGGGACTTGACGTGTCGTTAGACCCCGACCAGCTCGAATGTCCTACATGAAATTTTTGTATAACATACAGAGATAATTGTTAATCTGGATGGTTCATTGGATGAGCTCTCTTTGACTCACTGGCAAAATTTCAAAACGAATATAATACAATTTCGTTCGAGTTCTTTGTCATGAAAAACTAGGCCAGCAGCAAGCCAAATCCATTTGCATTTAAAACGTGGATATAGGAGGAACCTTCACAGTTGGGACACTTTCTTACTCTCTCTCTCTCTCTCTCTCTCTCTCTTCCTCTCTCTCCCTCCCTCTTTCTCTTACACACTGCAACAACTACTTCAATAATACTCGAGACCCTCTGCTGTGATATATCTCTGTCTATTTTGTAGTTAAGATCGAGCTTATTTATAACCCTAGGAAAAATCTACCAACAACACTGGCGGACACAATACTCTCAGAATACAACGACAACAGCAGCATAAAAAAAAAAAAAAAAAAGCTAACAACCCAACTGACAGCTTTTTTTTTTTTTTTTTTTTTAACTCCGCGAAAAGCTTATTTCGATGCAAACCAGTAGTACACGTTCAGAGAAGTATGCACAAAAGCAACGAGTATTATATACCAAAGCAATCTCACAGCTACCTTTGCGCTTTCGTGCACTTTAATAACTTTGCCGATTATCGGGGAGAAAAAAAAATGTAAGGGGGTTGGTAAGCTTGTCTCTCTCTCTCTTTCCCTTTCTCTCTCTCTTTCTCTATCTTTCTCTTCTCTCTGCAACCTCGAAACTCCAGCAGAATTAAATCTCCTGGAATAATGAGCTTCAATGTGATTTCGGTTGGTGCCTTGTTGAAAAATGTTCAATTAACCGTGGTCACAACTCCTCTTGTTAAAAATTAAGGCGATTTCGGGTTAGATAATCATCGCAATAAACGGCTATAGCGCCGCCAAGCGCATTTTTTTCATTGGGTTTTGATTTTTGAAAAAGATTTTTTTTTTCAAAGCCTTTTTTATTGGAAATATTTTCAGGCACTTCATCGATGATATTTTATAAAAATTTATTTTTCATATATTCAGCATTATATCGTGAAAAAGTTTTACTGTCTAAATGACACTATTTTCTCATTGAATCAAATAGAAAAATTGTGGATTTTGAAAATTTTCATTTTTCAATATTCGAAAAATCTTTTGCGCACTTTTTTCGCGGTTGGGCTTGAAGCTTCGCACGAAAATATGAAGTTTTCACCAAAAATATCATCAACACTTTGTTACATCAACTTATAATTGCCGAAATTAGAAAAAGAAAAATCGAAATTTTGGTTTTAAACTTCTGGATGAAATATCTGAAGTTCGATAAAAGGGAATCTGGAGCTAATTGGACGTTGTCTTGCTTGGAATTTTTTTTTATGTGGCTAAATACGTCGCATCAAAAGTAAAGCAGTTTTCTACGATTCTTCAAGAAGTTGCCTCGAAGTATCAACTTTTTGTAAAAAATTATTAAAACTACACACTTTAAAAAAAAATTTTAGATCTGTTCCTAAAATTCGAAAAAAAATTGTATTAAAAAAAAATCTTACACACGTAATTCCCTATGTAAACCAAAGACTAAAATAGATTTTTAATCACAGTAAAAAGAAAATTCTTCTTACAATATCAATGAAATTTTTTATCTTAAAGAAAAATAAACATTTCTCTTAAAAAAAATTGACAAGCACATAACCATCTTATTTCGAGAATAAAAAATTCAGCAATCATACCTAGATCATGAAAAAAAAAATTCTAACTGTGCTTGAAAAATGTTGAGAGATCCAAAGGAAAAGAAAATCTGCAAATGTGCAAATTTTGTAAAGAAAAAAAATGGACAAAATGTCAGAAAATTTAAAAGACATTATAACAGTTGATCCTTAAAAATCCTGCAGCCATCTCTCCTAGAGTCACCTCAATACACTACAGTACGTTTAATTGTAGATTATTCGTTTAGATTCCGATGGAAACGTAATGGCCCAATTTGCTCTATTAGTATCACCGTCGAGAAGTGAATGGATAATTAATGCCATTGCCGGTAGAATTAATTGCTTGATTAATTATATTCTAGTGGGATGTTCCTGCTGTGTTATCTTGAATGTCAGTGCGATCAGATGTATTAAAAGAGAACCAGTGAGTCGATATGAGAATGAAAAAAAAAAAAAAAAGGAAAAGGAAAAAATAAACGAGATAACACGTTTTCGCCATGACACGATTATTGCCTCTGGCCACGACAGCTAACGTGACAATTCGTCGTTTCGTTTATACACACCCCGCTCGTTGGTGCCCTTTTGGAAATGACAAACGTGAGAGCTTTCGCACGCACTCTTCCGAAGAACGGATTCTCCGCGAGCATTTCAAATTCTCCACAGCGGGACTCTCGCTCGAAGAATTCGCGATACAAAAATTGGAGGCAAAAATTTTTACAAAAAGTACATTCCTTAAATGTCATTCACAGAAAGCTTCTAGTTGTAAAAACAAAACAAGAAATTGCGATTTCAATGTTCAAAAAAACTCACGATTTTTTCAAAGTTCTCAAAAAAATGTTGTAATTTTGCGGTATTGTAATGTATTTTGCTATATTCCTTCGGAAAAATAATCAAATTTGAAGAGGTGTTCCATTTACGAGATAAACCCTTTGTTTATTTTGATGTTTGGTTGGCATAAAATCCTAAAGCGTATTTCAATTTAAAACAAAAAAATGAAAATTTTCTTTTTATACTAGTTTTGCAAATTTTTCAAAATCCCATCAAATTTGTTTGAAGGTTTTTTTTCTAATCTAAGTTTTCTAAATAAGGGCCATCCTCTATTGAGCTGATTTTTTTTTTCTATATTCACTGACCCATTTTGAGGAAGTTAAGCAGAAGGGCTAATTGGCAAATCCAATAAGGTTCGTGATATCATTTGATTACACGTTTTTTTTCTTTTAATCTAAGTTTTCTAAATAAGGGCCATCCTCTATTGAACTGATTTTTTTTTTCTATATTCACTGACCCATTTTGAGGAAGTTAAGCAGAAGGGCTAATTGGCAAACGCGATAAGGTTCGTGATATCATTTTATTACACTTTTTTTCAATCTAAGTTTTCTAAATAAGGGCATTTTTCTATTTTTTTTCTATATTCACTGACCCATTATGAAGAAATTAAGCAGAAGGGCTAATTGGCAAATCCAATAAGGTTCGTGATATAATTTGATTACACGTTTTTTTTCTTTTAATCTAAGTTTTCTAAATAAGGGCCCTCCTCTATTGAGCTGATTTTTTTTTCTATATTCACTGACCCATTTTGAGGAAGTTAAGCAGAAGGGCTAATTGGCAAACGCAATAAGGTTCATAATATAATTTGATTACATTTTTTTTTAATCTAAGCTTTCTAAATAAGGGCCATTTTCTATTTTTTTTTCTATATTCACTGACCCATTTTGAGGAAGTTAAGCAGAAGGGCTAATTGGCAAACCCAATAAGGTTCATAATATAATTTGATTACATTTTTTTTTAATCTAAGCTTTCTAAATAAGGGCCATTTTCTATTTTTTTTTTTCTATATTCACTGACCCATTATGAAGAAGTTAAGCAGAAGGGCTTGGTAGCAAACGTAATAACGGGAATGAACGTGATTTATGTATGTGTAACGAACGTTGGTAAGAACTTTTGCTATTTGTCGCGGTCGCTGGGGAGTGACGAGACGGTATAACGCTATTTCAGATATATATGCAGTGGACTATATATATATATATATATGTACTCGATATATATATATATAGAGTATATATATAAGCTCGTGGTATCGAGTTTACAGCGATCTACCGGGAGGCGGAGCACAAAGTTTTGCCAGTCTTTGAGATCTCGCAGGAGGACGATTCTCAATTTCGAGACAATTACGGGAGTTGTAGCGCGCGCGGAGACACTGTAGTGAAGTTTTGAGAGGATTCCTCGAGCGTTGTATACCGGTTGTATATCTACTACGTGACGGGAGTGCATCAATCGGGTGAATCACGTGTTAGCGATTTCGAAAACTTTTTCCTGTAGAGCATTGTTTTCTTTTTAACCATTATTTATCTAAGATTTATGCTCCAGTTATTTATCGACTATATTATACTGCTAGAAATTAGAGAGGCTGTAACAATTAATTTTTACTTTTTAATTTTATATGTTTTGTATAATATTTTTCGAATTAAAAAATGTTTTCTTCTTCTCGATTATCAAAAAAGGGATTTTTTTTCAGGTTTTTAAAATGTGTCTTTCGATTATTTAAAATGTGTATAATTTTTTTTTTTTTTTTTTAGGATCAGAAGCAAAGGTGGAATGCCCCATATATAATCACTAGCCTCAAATAAATAATTGCCATAATTCTAAAAACCCGCAGGTCAAGTTTTTCCAATTACAAATATTTGTCGTGTATTTGGTAGATAAAAATATTGATTTAATAATTAATTGAATGCACTCCATATTCGTTTATTAATTATATTTGCTCTTCTGAATACATGGAATATAATGAAAATTCCAATAATGACACGAATCTGAGATACGGATAATTATTACGCCTGTTTTAATTGAGAATCTCTCGGGCAATAGATAATTAAATATAGAATGTTTGACATATGCAAATATGTGTCCTAAATATGTAATACACAAATATTAATAAAATGTATAAATACGAAATAATGACGAAAATTTAGCATTCGCGAAGTAATTCACGAATGTTCAATAATAAATTCAGTAATAAATAAACAGTAGGTATAAACATATAATTTTTTTTGCTAATTATAACAAGCCTGCTTATGTATAAAATTTTACATATTGACGTTGAAATTTTTTTTAAACACAAACAGTATTTAAATTTTTTTAATTTGGTATTTTAATGTCGATACAAAAGTCCCTAAAAATTGGCTTCGAACCCTAAAAATCATTTTTGTGTGAAACCTTTCTTTTAGTTTTCTTTTTTTATTTAAATAAGTACACTCAAAGGATAGTAAAAAAAAGGTGTTTACAGAAAATCTATAAAAAAAACTCAGTTCATTATTTCTACAAAATAAAAACACTTTGTACAAAATTTAAAAAGAAAATTTTTAACGAAGTACCTTAAAATAAAGTTTTTTTTTGCTTTGCTTTATTTTAAAAAATTCAAATAAATACACTGAAGAGGTAATAAAAAAAATTTGTTTCGAGGAAATGTAATAAAATTTCGTGTTCACGAAACACTCCAATAATTATTTTTGTTGCAAACTATTAATACAAATATTAAATCATAAAACCTATTTTCATTATAAAATTCACCAACTAAACAACAACAACTTATATAAACACTAATAAATATATCATTATCGTTTGACAATATATTTTTGTCATTTTTACAAAAAATAAAACAAAAGGATAATTTAATTTTTTTTTCCAAAATTGAACAAAACAGAATATGCAAATTTGAAAATATTTACAAAATTCGACGCACTGACTAATTTTTTTTTCTCGCATATAATTTGACAAAAAAAAGTTTATAAATTCGTTAGTTAGCAAAAGTTAGCAAAAAGAATCCGTGACACATTTAAAAAAAAAATTCTGTCAAACAGAACTAGGTTTGTAATTTTGGAAATTTGCACACAAATGATATAAATGAGTAACAATTTAACACTGTATTAACGATGAATAAAATATTTAAAAAAAAAACTCTTAAATTACGATGAAAATGTAGTTTTCGTTAAGAAATCGAAACGTAACTTTGCCTGCAAATTTTTAACAACGAATTTCTTGACGAGAGCTGGTGAATAAATTTGCCAAGGATCTGGCATTGCTTGGTGTAAAGCAGCTTCGCGTTTAGTGAGCACCAGAGTGTTCCACGGTGACCACTCGCGTTCCGCGCGAAAGCGCACAAGCGTCAGACGGAAGAGATCGTCGCACTCGGAAATCCCGGACTTTCCGTGCCACACGTAGTTCACGAGACGATAAATGACTCTCGGGTCTACCACGAAAGCTGGGCTTCGCGATGTCGCCGGCGCTTGAGTACCTACGAAACTGGCCTCACGACTTCGCAGCTCTTTGAGCATGAGCTCGTAAGGCTCGTACACTACTTTCGGCTCTTTGCCTGATGACTGAAGATTTCGGCAGTTCTCACAGGTGACGAAGCCACTCGATCTTGTACACGTTGGAAAATCGTCGAGCTTCAAAAATTTGCCACATCGAGTGCACAGCTTTGAATTACATTTTTTCTCGTACCTGAAAAATGAAAATTTAAATTCTTAATTACGCATTTAAAACTGAAAAATGGATTTTTTTGCAATTTCAACAAAAACTGTTCACAAAAAAGTGCAACTGAATTTTTTTTTAAAGTAACAGAAAGATTTTATAAATTTGGAGAATTTAGAAACATTTTTTTTGTAAAATAAGAGCAAAAATAATTAATTAATTCTTCGAAAATTGAAAAAAAAAAAAAATTGATTTTCATGTTTTTTTTGTCAATTTCTAGCTTAACGAAAGATGTATACAAATTATTTGTTAAGAATGTTGTATTTTCATGCTACATTTCATTTTTTTTATTTGAAGTTTAGTAATTCTAATTCATTTTTTTTTTTTTCAGTCAAACGACAAAATATAATTCATTTTTCGAACACATATTTCCTGGCATAATATCGATCAATAAGAGCGAATAAAATTTATTCAATATAAATAAAATTCAATTAAGCAGGCCCATTAAATGTATTTTTTTCAATTATCAGAATTTTAGATCATTAAAAAAAAAATGAACTGAAATTTTTTTAATGGCCATTATATAATACGAATACATAATTTCTGTGGGCTATAGAAAATCAGGGTTATTTTTTTTTCTAAATAAAGTGAGCATATTATTAATTTTCAAAATGAAAGCTAGTGAATAATTTTATCGACTTAAATATGTTAATTTTTAGCCAATTTTTAGAAACAACATTTTTTTCATTTAGCCCTAAAATTTGCATAATTTTTATTTGCCTCACTACAAATTTACGAAAAAAAAAAGTGACCGGTAATTTTACAATAAAAAAAATGATGAGAAAATAAATTATGGTTATTACAAAATAATAAAAAAAAAAAAATAAAAATATACCTTTTTTTACATTTACCAACCTGGAAGTATTTTTATATTTCTTTTCATCAATTCTTCTTTCCGGTTCGCAAAAATTCAAAGACAAACGTAGCAGAGCGAGTTTCAAGCGATTTCTCAAAGAAACCATAACGCTTGGTTCAACAGCGTGAGACAAAAGTTCGAGTTCTTGATCGACGAGCGACATAACATCGTGAGCAAATCGACAGGTGTGTCCCAATGTGTATTTCTTCAAATTTTTCAATAAATCGTGTCTCTCGTTCGACGTAAGATTTTCGCGTAAAAGCGTCGCATAAAATTCACGACATTCGCGAGCACGTTGAACTCTCAGAGTGTAGACGTGAATTTTTTTCCCGTTCCCGGCATTCCAAACTTCTGGCTGAGCGAGTTTGTCCAAATGCTCGAGATATCTTCGCTGTCGTCTGTCGAGTTGGACCCTCGTCTTGATAGCCTCGATTGAACGTAAAAGCTCGATCTCCTTCAGTAGAATCGTCGTACGAGCAGCCAGTTTACTCGTACCAAAGAAACTGCGATCTATTCGCGCTGTTTCGTAAACACGCCAACGTCCGAGCACATTTTCCAACAGCTCGAAGTCCGAGCGTTTCTTCGGCGATGTTGCATTTACTATTTCAAATTGGGTTGTACCGCAGTGACACAAGTGCTGAATTTTTTCCGGTTCCGGTGGTGTTTGGGCTCGAGTCTCACGCGAAAGTCTCGCCAACGCTTCGATATTTAATCTCGCTCTGTAGGCTCTGTAAGCAAAAAAAAAGTAACATTTTTATTAGTTTTTGTATTTTTTCGATCTGTCCCTTATATTTTATGATATTTTGAATTATTTGCTCAAAGAAACTCGGTGATTTTTTAAAAAGGTTTTAAATTCTATGAATTTGGAATTTCCAAAGTTGCCCTAATTTGAAAATCTGAAAAAAAAAAACCCTCATAAAATCAAAGCAGATGTCATATGAAGTCTACGTGAGTTCCTGAATTCATTTTTTTCTACATTTCTTAATTATTGTATAAAAAAATTCGGAACCCTCAGAAACCGATAACAAAAAATTCTCTGACCACTTTTTGCATGGCGCTACAAATTTTGTTACCTTATACTCGATTTTATGATTATTTTTTTTTCGGGTTTTTAAATGTCTGTAAAAATTGTGAAATTTCAGAATGCATATAAAAATGTTGGATTTTGAAAGAAAAAAAAAAGAATGTTTCTTTGAACAGATACAATAATATAAAAAAGATATTTATAAAAATATTGCAGATATGTTTCTGATATTTCATTACAATTGAATAATTGTAGCAACTTTATGCTCGAATATTACAAAATATTAAATTTCCAAGAAGTGATTTTTCAATTTTTTGTTTATTCAGCAACTAGTCGATGCTAAAATATTTATATTTTCCACCGAGACTGATTTTCTTTCAAAATCATTAATTCCTTTTTAATTGTATTTCTTCGCCTTTTATCTTCTCATGAATTATTTTCCAAACTCACCTGTAACACTTTTGTATCTTTATGGCGCACTCCTCCTCCAATCTGCATAATAAAATTAAACGAACAAACTATCAAGTTCAATTACTTCATTATTCTAGGAAAACTTCATGGTACTAACTAGAATTAATAAGAGAGTAGTTAGAAGAGATAAAAACCCATCTTGAAATCAGATCTCGTAACCATCTCATTATTTTCCAGCACAATTTTTTTTTCAATTTTATTTCACAAATAATTGTACATCTTTAAAGAAATGTACAAACATTTTCTTTTATTTTTCAAAACAAGGTATTTATTCGTCTTCGCATTTTATTTAAAAATACCATAAAAAGTCAAATAATTAGTGACAAGAAAAATAATTTTCTTCATCACTAAAGTGTTTGTATCATTTTTTTAATCAATTTTTCTTTTACAAACTTTATGGAAAATATTAATAAGAAATTATTTATAGAGAATGAGCTCACAAATAAGCTCATTTTGTAGTCACTTTTTTCTGTGTACAGGCAAAAAGCAAACAGTACTCACAAAAATTGTACTTAAGTATTTTGGGGATAATGAAAACCGATGCAACTGGCCCTAAAACCAGTGTACTTGAAACACCCTACCCTTAATTGCTACGTGTCCGTTGGTTGTGTACCTGGAAAAATGATTTTCCGTGTTCACGGTAGTATCGCAACTACGTTTGGATCTCTGTAGTTGTGTCTCCGTGGAGGAGAGTACCACGGAGGCTTTGCGGTAGCGGTAACTCCGGGTATCGTTGGTCCGTAGCATCGTCACTGCCAGCGGCGTTAACAATTTATCCCGGAGGTCTGGCAAACGAGACGTCTGGGTGGCCCGCACCGTTGAAACACTCGTGTACTTTGAACACGAGTCTGAAATCCCATGGAGCAACGACGTTTCACCTTCTTCATGTGTCTGTGTGATCACGTTCGCGGTACGAGTAACACAAGCAACCCCAGGACAACCAAGCGGATATTCCTTCGACCCTTGGTAAACGTGATCCCCGGGGCACGTTTGCGTGCGAGCGTCGTGATACTCCGTGCCTGTGACGACGTTCCTCCATCCACCGAGAAAAGGT